>JBCEWB010778683.1:0-34058 GCA_039654565.1 Peronia peronii | reverse complement strand
CCCCCCCCCCCCCCCCCCCCCCCCCCCCCCCCCCCCCCCCCCCCCCCCCCCCCCCCCCCCCCCCCCCCCCCCGCACAAACACTTCGCTGGGAAGTTCAAGGTTTCTTGCTCAGTCGCATATGAACTATTTCCTCCTCCTTCTTCGGTGGGATGTCTCCCTCTTGATGCCTGACAAAGGGAAATATTGTCAAAAAGAATTGTCGGAAACAATCTCTGTTGCCGGAACACTCCAAACCGTCACCAACTGTTGCTTAGGACAGATTCTCAGGATATGGTTGTGAGAAAAAATAAAATAAAAAGGATTTTCTTGAAATGACTTAGAAATCTATAGAGGAAGAAATTAGCAAGAGGAAATAGTGATAGTTAGGAGATATGCATAGCCATAAACATCACTATAATTTTACAAAATTGTTTTAAAATCTAGAACACGAATCACCGACCAGGTGCTAAGTTGACACAGTAAAAGGAATAAATAATACGTTGGAGAACTGATAAGTTCAAAATTATATAAACTGATGGAACTGGCCAAATTTAGGAATAAATAATACGTTGGAGAACTGATAAGTTCAAAATTATATAAACTGATGGAACTGGCCAAATTTTCGACTCTCATAAGTTCCTCTTCACGGCAATGAAGAAAGAACTCACTATCACTTTCAACATGTATCAACATACTCTATTACATGTATTATTATTATGATTACTGCTGTCACTATGTATAAATGTCTTGATTTTTAAGACATGGACTTTCAACCACCGACTATTGTTATAATCATCTTCATCATTATGATGTTATTGTTGTTCGATATAAATGTCTTGATAATCATGCAATAGATCGTTTATAGATGGCTAACTAGATACGTTAAAAAGAACACATATTTTGGAGAATCAATAAATTGAAACGGATGAAAATATTGGGAATGCTATTTTTTTTTAAACTTTGTTTAACTCTTCATTAGGGTCTCATCGTTATTATTGTTGTTGTTGTTGTTATTGCCGTTTGTTAGTGTTGTTATCGTCATTACTATTATTGCTATTTGATTATCATATGATTGTTATTATTATTATATTTACTGTTGTGAAATATCACCCAAACAGGACAACTCCACTGGGCGTGGCCAGCTTGATAGCCAAATCTGTAGCCAGTGTGGACGACATACTGGGCGTGTTTGAGACCTTGGGTATGTTGGTGGCTGCGGTCATCGTCGGTCTCATCATCCACCAGCTCATCGTCACCCCAGTCATCCTGTTCGTGTTCACACGCAAAAACCCCTACAAGTTCCTGCTCAACTGCATGCGGCCTTTCTTCATCGCCTTCGCGGCCACAGCTACGTAAGTCTGGTACCGCTTGTGAGCTTTACTGTCTGTTACTGGTCAAGCTGGACCACGCATTGTTGTTGCAGTTTTCAAGAATATCTCAGTGATAGTAGTAGTAACCACATGCACAGCAACAACATTACAACCATCACCCACAACAGCAGCAACACTAGTGGCGATAGTAACAACAGGGACATCACCATCATTACCACAACAACAACAACAACAACGATGACGACAATAACAACAGCAGTAACATTTCTCCCAGTCTTTGAAAGTGTTCTTGATCTCAAACTAAGGCATGATCGTTGACTATAAATCATGAACTGGAATTATTCTTAAACACATAGGATGTTTAATGTTAATTTTTGTTAACTAGCTGGTTGCCTGACTGATAAGTTATTTATTTATTTATTTAGTTAGTTAGTTAGTTAGTTACTTAGGCAGTTAGTTAATTAGTTAGCTAGTTAGTTAGTTAGTTAGCTACTTAGTTAGTTTGTTTGATTTTATGGAGACATAGATTAACCCTAAACATATAGAATCTAAATTCTTTTTTCTCACTTCATGCATTCCCATCATTGAGTACATTATGTTTGTAATTACAATATTATATATTATTATATTATTATACATCGTATGGGAGATTATCTGGTGTGTTAGACAAAGCAAGATAACTCCAACAAATTCAATTTAGGAAATTATTGTCTCCCCAAGCCTATTCCCTAAAATGTTGAAATTAGTATTTAAAATGACTCGGAAGACAAGGAACATTAATTTTTCCGCCAATTTTTCTTTTGCTTGAACTTGATAAAGTCATTATTTTCTCTGTAGATTAAATTCCATGCCCGTGCCGGCACAGCTACAATTCACTTCTTCTCTTGTACATCATTCAAACTCTTCTATAGCCCACCTTTCTCGTCCATTAATTTCTCCGTTGGAAGGAAGTAAACCATTCTTCTGACGTCGGTCGCCTAGTGGTTAGGCAATCGGAGTCGAGATCAAAACTTCCTGGGTTCGAATCCTGGCTGGATATTTTGTACTTGGAAAAACACTTTACACACATTTCCTGACTCAACGTATTGTGTTAAACTGGATACCCTATTACAAACAGAAAATGTTTCCGTTAGATTAGTAATGCTTTGAGCGCTTTGAGGCAGTTGCTTTATATGTTTATTAGCAAGCTTGGAATGTACATTCGTTTTTCCTTGGATCTATCGGGTAATACTAGACTGTAAAGCGCTTAGAACTTGTACTCTAGAGGGGTAACCGCTACTTTAAAGCTTTCTATTATTCTTACTTTTGCAAGCGTTTCTAGCGATTTCAAACATTGCTGTTTGTCTTCTCAGGTCAGTGGCCCTGCCGGAGATGCTGACCTCCTGTGACAGTAACAATCTTGACCACCAGATCAGCTCCTTCGTCATTCCACTGTCCGTCACTTTGCACGCGGACGGGAGCGCCCTCTACATCGCCTCCTGTGGTTTCTTTTTAGCTCACACCTCCGGGGTCGGCCTTACGGTTGGGAACATTGTCACTGTAGCGTGAGTGATTTTGCAACGATTTTAGTGTGTTGCTATATGCATTATCATATTGTAAATGAGAAGTAGAAATGCAAACGGAACTGAGTTTTGAAAAAAAAAAAAAAACCAAAAAACTGACGTTTTTGTTTAGATCTCCGGTGTTTCTTCTTTTTCGTGTTTTTCCTAGCTCTTCGCTTAGCCCTCTGACAAGTTGTGCACTGATCTTCTCTATCTATTTTTGTAGTTGTAAACCAGGGCCTGGATCTCGGCATACTGTGCTCTCTTTGTCCATTCCTGAGTGCTGTCGGTCCATCACTGGGGTTTTTGCGAACCTCTTTTTCTCTTTTTGTGTTTTGGTCCACATGAAATTTTGATGGGGAATAGACCGCACTGGACTAGGCTTATAAATATGGCAGGGAGCATTAAAAAAAACAAAACAAAAAGAAGAAGAAAGCAACTTAGTACCATATAATTGTGCATTTCTACTCCTCATGTGTTGATTCTTTCACTGCCTCTTTCCCTTCCGCTTTCCTTTCTCTCTCTCTATGTCTCTCTCTCTCTTCTTGTGTCATTTGCTGTTTGAGAGGAATGACCTGATAATGATTTTGTTATACTGCTATAGTTGTTCTCCGATTGTTTATGTTGCCTCCTATTCACACTAATCATAGTCCCTATCCTCCTCCTCCTTCCCTCCCCTCTTCCTTTTTTTTTTTGTTTTTTTGTTTTTCTCTCTTTCTTTCTTTAACCTGTCTCACTTACTATTTAATATTTGAATGGGTGATTTGACAAAGACTGTTTTGCTAGGAGAGTGTTTTCCGTTTGTATATGTTACCTTCCAGCACTGTCTCTGCTTTCTCTCTCACCCACACACTCTGTTTTTCTCTTCCTGTGTCATTTACATTTTTTATGTTTGTGAGTTACTTCAATGCTTCTATATTTTGTGATAGTGGTTATGTGATTGTATATGTTACCTGCAGTCAGTGTTCTTATCTTTTTCGTTGCTCTCACTCTTTCTCTTCCTGTGTCACCTTCTTTTTATTCTTTCATCTCTGTCTTAATCACGTCGCTGATATTCTTTCCGATCGAAACCGTTCTTCATCTTGCTCTACAATATTCTACCCCTCACATTTTCATTTTTCACTGTTTATCTCCGTATGCAACAACTCTTCCTACCCTGTCCCTCTCCTCCATCCATTCCTCTCACCAGTTCCTTCCTTTCTCCCTCCACTTCCTCTTTCCATCCTTCCTTTCATCTCTTCCTCGTTACCTCTTACTCCCTTCCCCCCGCCTTCCTCTCCCATCCTTCCCTCTCTCCTTCCGTCCCTCCATCCACCCATTCATCCATCCATTCATTCATCCATCCATCCATCCATCCATCCATCCATCTATCCATCCATCCATCCATCATGTGTCGCTTATCACAACTATCTATCACAACCACTCACCTCCATGCTACTGTCAGATTTCTCACACTAATCCTGTCTACCTTGTGTCCAGCACCCTGACATCAGTGCTGTCTCTGGCCATTCCGCCAGTGCCCAGCGCCTCAATCGTCACTCTGGTCATCATACTGACGTCCATCAATGTCCCTCTAAAGGAGGTAGTTCTTCTCTTCGCCGTAGAGTGGTTGCTGTAAGTAAGACTTCAGCTAGATAGAAATGCACAAGAACTAGAAAAGAATCAATATTGTAATCTGGTGTTAGTGAACAAGATCTTGCTGATTCTCCATCATATAAGAGCCAGAGAATCCCGCCAAAAAGTAATACCATTTTCCTGTGGCACATGTACATCTACCTAGGACATCAAATAGTAACCACAGCTATGTAAGACATTAGTGGAACTATCCAAAGCCGGAATCTGTATGTACAAGCTGTCCGATTTGAGTTTAACGCTCTTAAGATTGTAAAAAGAAAGATCAAATATCGTGGTGCTGCTAAATAGAATATCTTCCTGGCTTTTCAACCTGTGTCGTTTAGAAAAGATTCCGCTTTGTTTGCTACGCTCTTTGTGTTCTTAGCTGATGACTATTAGATTTTTGTTGTTATACAAAATGTATATATGCACAAAGGTAAGGCATATCTGCCAACTTATCTGTCCTCTCTTCTGCATTACAGGGACCGCTGCAGATCTGGAGTCAATGCTATCAATCATGTGAGTATGGCAGCTATCACAGAGGCCATCTGTGGGAGAAGCTGGTCAACAAATCCTACGCAAAACTCCAACCTACGGACAGAGGTGACCATTGCTCCTGGGGATGAGGAAGATGGACGTTCTACAGCCACGGCAATGACACCAGTCACCGAAGGGGAGGAGACGAAGAAAGACCTTGTACCTCGCAACAGTACTCGCTTGTAAGAGCGTCACACTGGTTTGCAGCTGGGAATACCTAAAGAATTGGAGTGGTACTGATCCTGAGCTATAGGAAGATGCTGACACAGACAAATCATATCACAAAAATTATCTTGATTTCTGCATTTTTACTCTGTCTGAAATCATCATGTGCCTTTTGAGGGTTATGCGCCAAATGTCTCCCTCTGTTCCCCGTTGCGGGCCAGGAGCTGAATCTTTGCAAGTGATTTCTTTTTGTCCGTTCCTAGATGTTGTCCATTTTTTTTCTCTAGCCTACTTCTTTCCTACATTCCTTCTGCTGTTCCTTTCACCACAGCTTTGACAAGATCAATGCATCTTATTAACATGTATATATATAGCCGGACATTTCATTTTCCTCTTCTTCGCCGTTGTAAGAGAGTCATGCAGAGAGCCAGTGTATTGTCTGAATGGATGGTGTACTCGGCTGTGAAGGCTCGCTGTTGACATGTTGAGGCAGTGAAGAGAAGAGGTATGGTTATCATAAGGGATAAAGGAATCTTCTTTTTTTTTCTGTGAGGACACGTTTGGTGGGTGACGTTGGCTATCACTTAACATTTCTTCGATCTCTATGAGAATGTGCGAATGCAGAGTAACTGAGAGACGTACCTTGAGTGAATGTGTTCATTTCAGTTATATATATGGTATTATGCTAATCCTCGGTGATGGGAGAATTATTTGATGAAATCTATTTGCGTCACTTCGCACTATGGATGGAGCTGTTTTCTGATTCTGATTTAAGAGAAGTTCGATAGAAGAAAGAACGGAGCTGTCTCAGAATAACATGGTTAGGGGCATGATGTTCATGAGTGAAAGACAGAAACGTTCAATAATGACCACGTCAGCTTTGCGTTCCGAAATGGGCTATTCCTGATTTAATGAGGGAAACTCTATGGAAGAATGAACGAATATGATAGTCAATTAAATAATAATATCTGGATTTGTTATTCTTGAGTTTAGAGAGAAATTCTATGAGTGAAAGAAAGGGATTCTCACTGTTACGGTGTAATATTTACTGTGGCTATAGCAGTGTGACTGATCTAAGCACAAAGCGTTTGATGTAATATGAACTTATCAAGATTCAGTCATAGTACCTCTTGTGTTACAGACAGATGGTCGAAGGAGCGAGCAGCACTTAGGTTCAGCGTATAGGTTTATAAGCTTATATACATACAATGACTGTACATAATTATTTGTGATTTTATGTCATTAACATAACCTTCTTATAATATTACGGTACCATACTGTAATAAAGAAAAACCCGAAGGAAAAACAAACAAACAAACAAAAAACGAACAAACTAAAACAACAAAATTAGGTCCTGCTAGGTCGGGATGACCGATTATCGAAATTCGTTCCCAGTTCCAATAAATCCAATAACTTAGTTTCGCTGTGCCTTAAGTTCCTGTTTCCATAGTAACACAAAGACAGTAGTAGTACATATCAGACATTGGACCAAAACACACTAGCCATACTGTGAGCGATATTCAAACTCGACATCTACATTTTATTCTCATTTAGCTTTGATCTGAAGGAGCCACAAAACAGAAATTTATAGAAATTGTGGCGCCGATTGACTTTCTCACTCGAAGGAAAAAAAATCATCTTCATGCAGTGAGTTGTAAAGGATGAAAATGAGATGAATAACGGACTATCAGATTTGTTTGCTGGCTGAAATGTGATTTTCATGTTAGAAGTGTTAGTTTGTTCGTCCGTCTTTTTTTAAAAATACATATATATGCTTATACACTTTTTAAAACGTTGAAATGAATTAATTATTGTTGAAATAACTATAAGGGTGAACCCCATGCTTTGGTACGCAATGTGAATCGTATGTGTGTGGAGTTGCATTATTGGGTCGTGAAAAGTCACGAAAATTCAATGATAATCTTTTGACTTCAGAAAACCATCAGAAGGATGGCTGATATGCATAAATAATACATAACCTTTCGATTAGACTACATGGGTATCATCACTAGCATAACTGAATTTTGCAAGATTGTTTTACAAAGTCTCAGGTTTGGCACCTGTAACTTTGCTCTTACTCGGAGTCTGGCAATGTTCTCATTGTAAAGGCAAAATCATAATTTATTTTATTTATTAAGCATTGTGAGTTGCCCCATGTTAGCGGCTCTCGGCTCCGTGGTCTTTCTTTCTGTTCGATGATCAGATTGATTTGATTCTTTTCGTAATATGTTCTCATCTTTCTCAGTGATTGATCGATCCCATGGGGTTGATAGGTGTGTTTATTTAGCGTTTTTGGAGTGACCCAGTGATTACTGATTGACAGATGGATTGCATGGGCAAACCTGTCAAGGACTGAGTGAATGAATGTGTAGGCCTAAATAAAAGATTCAGAGAATGGAAGAATAAATGAATGCAAGTAAAAATGCAAACCTACCAATCCATCAATCACAGGGGCATGATTCTTTAACGACCTGATCTATCACAGATTTCGTTTGTGAGCAAACCAGCGCAATACTAAAGGAGAAGTGCGAGATCTGTGGGCGGAGTCTGTCATTGTATGGGCAGGATCTGTTATTCTGTGGGCGGTGTCTGGCCTGTTGGATTTGATACCATTAAACTTTGTATATCTGAGCATGTTCATTTCTACGTTGTTGTATTGTTTTTCAAGACCAGTGTATTTGGGCATTTGTTACTCTTTTGATCTCTGATTTGCATGATCAAACTATAACAAAAACCTTTATTATATAAAATCTAACAATAAATGACTGACTGACTGTCTGACTGACCGATCGACTGACTGACCGAATGAATGATTGGAGAAAGAGAGAGGGAGGAAACGAAAAATAAATCAGACTATATGCAATAAATCAGTTGAAAAATAAACAAAAAATACGTAAATAGATAAATAAATAAATAAAATTAAATAATAAATAAATAAATACATAAATACATAAATAAATAAATAAATAAATAAAACAAAAAGTCACGAGACGTACTCCCAATATATCATGAATATTATTGTTTTATGTTGATGTTGATTACTAGTCTACATTGGATGCAGAGAAGATTACAGAGAACTGCGGCTCTTTCTTATGAGACTCACATGTGATCCAGGTTTGGGCTGTGTACTGTTTAAATGACAATGTCAGCAAAGATTAACTGTTAGCTTTAGAATTTTTGGTATGAACAAGAAAATGAAGATTAAGATCTTTTCCTTTTTGGAGCCCCGTAGCAAATAACGTGAACCAAAACGTCTTGTTTGTCACTCTTCAGGTTCTTTGTTTTACATCATCTTCTGCCAGATAAATTACTTCCCTTGGCTAGTTTTGGGGTTTATTAACAAGCACAGATGAAAAAAAAATCTACGTTTTTTTTTTTTTTTTTACCAGAAATGTCAAACAATGGATATTTTAAACAAAAATTTGTTTAAGGAGACATAAATTTCCATTATTTAAGCATTTTCAGCACTATTTCATAGTGTCTGTTGCACATAAAGGGCAAAGTGACTTTTATCCCTTCTTTGTGATGCTTCTTTACAAACGTCTATATCTGATATAGAGAAGAAATGTGGCCAGCAAGAAATGACTGCCTTGAAACATAACATTATTCATAAGGAATTTTGTGATGGAATACCATTTTAGAATTTGCTGTGAATGTTGATATGTTTTTTGTGACAAATTTTCTTGAACTTGCAATGATTGATGATACCACTTTCAGTGACAATGTTATTTCTTGACCTTGTTGTGATACATGTAGATCATATCACGTTTCCAGCCTTGAAAGCTTCATTATCTTAATTGCCACTGTCATTATTTGGAAGAAAAAATTGTAATTCATCCCTTGAGAGCCAAATTCAAATTAAATGAATAACGGCAATGTCATTAATGGGGATAAAGTTTAATTTTGTACAAAAATGTGTCTAAGTTCCATACAATTGCAATTTTGTGAAAACAATGGCAGTGACACTTAACACAATTTGGCATTCAAAGGTCAATTTTGTGATAAAGAAATGTCACATCTCAAATTTGTAACTGTTGATTTCATGTTCATCGACTTGTTATGACAGCTGATATCATATTCGGTATCACATAGGATAATGACTATGACAACAATATTGAAGACAATAGTGTGAGTAACAAAAGAATCTCTGTGGTGCCCCATGAATCTATGCTAGCCTAGTAAACCATGCCACGAAACCATGAAATTTGAGCTCAGCATATTATTTTGACAGTAAATTAGGTCTATATCTGAATGATTATGTTTTCAACTTGGTTTTAGAATTGTATTTGAAAAAAAAAACTGTTCTGAGAAAAAAAATTAACAAAGCAAAAATAAAACAATGACAAAATTGAATTTTAAAGGAAATCAAGTTTTAACTATATTTCGATATTCTGATTGTTTAACTTGAAAATATAGGAGCTGACAAGTGAGTTGTTTTTCTAAGTTAGCATACTTATGTCCAGATGGTAAACTACTGAAAAAAAAACATATACAATGATCTGATTACTTCCTGCAATAAAAGAATTAATTTGATCAGATTCTGAAATTCTGCTACATTTCTCCACTTATCGAAATGCATATTATATCTCAAATAACCAGTGGAAATGCGAATGATAAAAAGTCCATTGTTTTTTCTTTTTTCCTTTTTTTCTTTATCATGCATCATGCCATATTTACAAGGTTAGCATTGTCCTCCACTGTCCTACAAAAGAACTAAAACATCCGTGAACTCATCTGCAAAGTCTTGTGTCATATATGTCATACATACAGGAGATGAAATAAAAAACTCCAGTTCTTTTCAAAACTGAATGTCAACAGCAAGTATCATTTGCATTTCTACTCCGCAAATCTGGGATGTCTCAATACATTGTATATGTTTGACCAGTATATGTCAAATCCACAGTATATTTTGGAGTTCAACAAAAAAATAAATATGAATAAACTGTTGCAATATCAGCAACATTTTTCTCATTTACATTTCTATTGTATTTTTTTACTATTTATATCGTGCTGTGAATTTTAGTCTTGACATTCCTGTTTATAAAATTGATAAATTGAATGAATGAACCAAAAATATAATAAAACACTTTAAAAAAGAGAGGAACAAGAGGATCTTCCAACATATGAATAAAAATGTATTTACAGATCTCTCATACTCGCTCCCTGACATTAAAAAATTGCATAAGAAGTACTTACATGTACATCGGTTTTGGGACAATTTTTTTTTTATTATTTATTTCGAAATACATTTTTTTTCTTCCTGATAATCGCTGTTTCAATTAATCCAGTTTTACATTTTAAGATAGTTTGATGCTTGCATTTTCAGCTTTAATTGTTAAACTTTCATTGATTTTTCAAATGGACTTTCTTGACCTTTGCTCTAAATGTATGAAATGTGACTTAGGCACTTCTCGTTCTGAGGGCTTCAGTTTCAGTTTATAATGTGAGGTAGGCATTCAAAGCATCTTATCCATCCACCTTCTACATTAATGAAGCACTCACATGGGGCAATTGATTTAGTGTGGGAATTTTGCATGTCACAGTGAAATCTACAGTACTTTTTCTGATTTTTTTTTTCAGTAGCTCAGTGGTGTACTGGCTCCTTGGTGTTGGATGTCTGACATCCAGCATCCTCCATTGATGTGATGCAAAATGCAAGAGATTCACTGTTTTCTTTTTGTGATCAATTCCAATAAAACTTTGGCAATCTCGTGTCTTGAATAGTGCTGGGATGTCACTTTCTAGCCAAACTTACTAACAACTCGGGAAGTTTCCTGGACTGCTTTCCTTCTATCTAGCCACTTCTTGCACACATTGAAAGCCAAGACAATTGCAGAATTAACAGGCGAGCATATTCAAACATTCAAAGAAAAGCAAATTGCGATATCCATAAATACATATCATTATATAAACAGTTTATTGTGTCAATGTCTCAAGTTCAAAATAAAACATAATGTATGTCGTGTCAGTGATGTAACAATCCATCACTGATTTGTTGAATGAGCAGGTAAAAAAAGTAATAAGGCCATTCATTTTGAAAACAAAAAAAAAACTAAAAAAAAAAAAAAGCAAAAAGACAGAACCAAGGAGCGGTGAGCTTGGATACGGTATGTTTAAAGTAGCCGCTGTACAACACAAATGCAGGCTGAAAAAGCAAAAGGTGCTTGTGATCAGATTCAAATTTTGAGAAAGCTGACATTTTTCATTACATCCTTGTGTTTCGATTGGACGACACCAAAACTTTGGGTGTACATGTATTATTTTTTCTATATTGTTATTATATTATTATTAGTAGTAGTAGTAGTAGTATTTGAATTTTAATTCTTTTGGAAAAAGGAAGGGACAGGTAGTACAAGGCTAGCCTTCTACTGCAAATATGGCAGAGTGAACAAAAATGTTTTAGTAAATATTTAAAAAATGGAATTAAGGGAATGGAGTGATGTACGGAGTTTGACTGCTGGAGCTTTAGGCATGTCTCTCTGTAAAGAGCTAAACTCAATGAATATTGGATATTGTTGACAACATGATGAAATCAGCCATGTGTCAAGACATCAGATTTTACAGGAGCTCAGTAAAAATACGTGTTACAGTTTTTGATTTAAATCCAGGATGAAATGGTAGATGATTTTGGTTCCCTATACTCGCTTGAAAGGGCCTTTCTAAAAATGTTTAGTTTTTGTTAAATTTGCCTTGGAAATAATTTTTCGATTTCGATACGTGACCAAGTTCAACATGTTGCCAACAAATGAATATATGAAGTTAAACTCTTCTTTATGACTACATGACAAAAAAATACTCAAAATTTTACTTAGCTATCAGTAATAAACTTTTAACCAGAGTATGTTACACCTGTAGTGAATAATTTTAAAAAGTACCAATCTGATAATAAATAACAAATTTCACTGAAAATTCAGAGAAGCTGTCTTTCAGAACTTTTGAAATACAAATAAAATAAGTGGTGGGAGGAAGAAATATGGGATGGGAATCCTGCCAACTGTTCTGCATTAGAGTGTTTACGAATTCATTATGCTTACATTACATGCCATTGTAGTTACAACAATTTCTTTCTACATTGGGAAAGACATCAGCACATCTATTGGAGTCCTTAGATACATAATGGGGAGCATTAATTATTTTACTGGGGAATATTTATATTATAATTATCTGCTCAAAGTCATTTACTAATATTGATTTGAAAAATAAATAAATGAATGAGAAAAAAATGTGAAGAAATTATTCATAACAACAACATAAATATTGTCTCCTTTCTTTAATTTGTAATTCACTGATTGTCAATTTTTGTGTTTTAGTTGTTGTTATAACATGAAACCACAATTTTCCACAAACTGTCCTTTGTACAATGGGTTCTGTAGTATAGTACATTGTATGTATAAAACTATATATATTTCTCAATATACACGGTGCAAGTAGACAGATTTAATCTAAAGATAAATTTTTTAAAAAAAGACAACAACAAACAGAAAAACCAGTCATTGCTGGCTGAGAAAATAAGTATAAGAAAAGCTTTCAGACCTTACTGAAATAATGTAAATAAAAAAATATAAGTCAATATCAGTGCCCTGTCAACAATACAAAATAATGTAAAACTTTTCTAAAACATATGTATAAACTTTTGCTTCTAAATCATTAGATTATAACAATAATATAATAAATCATATACAGTCATACAATGAAGACAATTCCCAAAGACACAGATCTTCTTGCAATACAAATTGTGCTTTATAACCTGAGAGTGTCAGTAGAAATTTCTAGCTTACCACAGTTTCTATAACCATTTCAATTTATTATCCAGAAGTGACCACTAAAGGGTCTAAAGGCAATCTAAACTGAGTAATTTCTTGTTCCGTTGTTTGTTATTTGTAGCAGAATTCATATACAAGTATTATGTACAAATCTCTGACCAGTTCAGTGCCATGACACTTGTAGAGTTAAAGAAGAGCGATAGTAAGTCTACCTTCTATAGGAGAATACAGTAATCAAGTTTATTTTCCACATCTGTTATGAATGATGTTGATGTATAACTATGCATCAAATGAGAGTTTGAAGCACAAACAGTAATCACAGACAAGTGTTAATGAGCATTGTAGAATATCTGAAGTCAAGATCTAAACAAGAAAATTCATTTATAAAAAAGTCATCCAGATTGAGCGTTAATTTCAAAGTCTGAGGTAGTCGCTTTATTCAATGTACTCCACTAGGATCTAAGTCATATATTTGGCATACTTGGATCAAAGTCTTAAATGGCAAGAACATAGGGAAGTTGGACTCTAACGGCTGATTATAATCATTAATGTTTTTCTATTCAACTTGAACAGTCTCTGACATAGAGCATAACTACAACTATTTTCTCATCAACATGCATAGTCCCATTTAACCCTAGGAATTTGACAGAGCTGATCTGCTGAAAGACTCGGTCATCATATGTTGCGTTTGAACCACTTTCCAAATAACATAGCAGAGATATATTGCATATATTGACAGTCAGGGCCATGCTGTCACTTTCTTACATTAATAAATCACATTCTATGAACATGTGCGCTTAAGCATATTTTTCTGACAATTTGAAGGTCAATATACACTTCACATTAGTAGTTTTACACTGCTTCCTCTGGATGTGCACAATCTGTGTCTACATGTGTATCGGTACTTTTTTTTTTTTTTTTTTGCAGGTGTTCATAATTTAATCATAAAGGAGTCTTTATTTTCTAAAGAAATTACTGCAGAAAGATCCTTAGCCTCTTCGTGACATGCATGCATATGGTGCAGTTGCACACTATTTTTTTTTTCTGTACAGAATAGTTAAGATAGTATTGCGATGCATCGGGTGCATCATGGCTCCCTCAATTCTTCGGACCCACTTGATGCATCATGTACATCATATTTTGTATTTGCTGTTCTCGTCCCAGTAGATATCATTTTTAAAAAATCTGACTGGACCACCCAGTTCAGCAAATATTCTTTCCAGTATGAGTAATCTTCCTTCAGTTGAAGATTAATAAATTCACAAAATGAATGGGAGAAGAAAAATGACGTTGACCAGAGTTTTAAGTGTCAGGTTTTAGTTAGAATGCATTCTATAATGGGTTGTCCAACTCGCAAAAACGCCAGGAAAAGCAGTCTCTTCCCCAATCTAAAATCATAAGACAACTTATGGAAGATTTCAGTAATCATGAGTTATACTATCATCAGTCAGGAAATAAGTATGAGCTTACCAAGTGATCTAGATCTAGTTTATGATCTAGTTACTGATGGAAGGGAGCATGTAAAGAAGGCAGGTAAAGTGGACATATGTGAAAAGATTATTTATTTTCAATTTAGAATTTATATACATATGCATTTTGATTTAAGTCTAATACATTGTCGTTTAAAAACTGACAAGAACTATTTCTTTTTACAAAACCTCCTCCATCCTCAGGAAATAAAAATAGTGGAAAACAGAGCCCATCGAAACACAGTCAAACCCCTTTGTCGTGAAAAGATTAAAGAGATCAGTGTTCATATTGTGTACAATCAATGCGAAACTCCATATCTCATTCTTAAACAGATCAGAAGGCTCTGAAGTGAATCACACAGATACAGTTGGGATGGGACAAAGCTGTTTGAAGTCGCTCAACTGTACACATTTGATAGTTTCCGATAAAGATAACGCTATTCCTCATGTTTCGATATAGTCTTAAATTACTGTTATCTAATTCTGCATGGCAAAACACAGGCATATCAGTGACGCTATCTGAGGCATAGTACTTTTTCACGTAAGGTCACACCTTGGCGGACACAATCACACACAAAATGTTACACTTTCACGTTGAAATATTCATTATTCATTTCTGGGTGTGTTGTTGCTTCTTCCTCCTTCCCTTCCTCATTATTAGAACACGGCTGTTCTATCTCAGTTTTGCTTTCCAAGTCAATATCATCATCTGTTAATTGGTGATAATCGGAATCAAGCTCTGATTTGTCCTCCAAGTATGTAGTTGTGGTATTTCTGTGTTTTCTTGAACCAAACCAGCCATTTTTTTGTGGCTTTTCCTGCAATATGTTGTTGTCTTTCTTCAATTCTCTGCCCATGGCTATCGAAGCCAAACCTCCATTTAGGTCATGGTTTTGTCTCTGAAGTTCCAATATCTCTTTCTCTCGTTCTTTCTCTCGCTCTTCTTCCGTTTTGACGAGATCGAGATCTGTGAATGGGCGATCGCTGATGGGAATTTTAATCCCCTCTTTCTGGGCTTTTTTCATGGCTTGGATGAAACCTTTTCTGTATATTCTCACCTGAGAATATGCATAGAAAGCACTTAGGAATTTTTAATGTTGTGCCACGACAGTTATGACCTGCATAGAATTCTAAAATATGAAATCTGTTCATTTCTGTTGACATTGTCACATGAATCTCTATTATATCTAGGCAGTGCATCTTATTGGGAAAAAACACACAGAGGAAAAAGGCACTACAAAAGACCTAGTAGGCATGAATTTTATGAATCAAAAATACTGATAATGGACTGTGTATCTGCAGTATGAAATTAGGAACAAACAGAAACTCTATTTGAAGCACTGACCTATTGCAAATGAAACATAATGACTAAGTTAGCCCTATAGATCTAACAAAAATTCAAAAAAGAAAGTATCAGCAATCTGGGCCATCTTCTCATTTATATATTTATAACAAACCTTAACTAATTTACAATTTTATGTTTCATCTACAATTGCAAGAAAAGAGAGGCCACACTTATTATGTAGCCTATGCTCAGCTTCAGTTTCCAACACAATTAACATGATAATGAAAAGAATATTTTTGTTCAATGTCTGAAAATCATTTGCGTTATTAAAAAAATGATATTTAATTTGGTAAGTATAATTAGTTTCAGTATTTACTGTTATTCTGATCTGTGCATTCTGTGCTTTATATACTTACTGTTGGGTTCAGTAGCAAGGTGTATGTAACTTGCCAGTTAAACCTAGCAGCTATATTGACTGGCCTTGCTTTCTTTGTCTCTGTAATATCTGGCAAATACAAATACAACTGATCACTGGATGCTTCTCTTTGTAGTTAATGAGATTATTATTTTATGGAATTTGACCTCAGCCTGTTTGCTTGGGACTCTCCCAGTATTTAAAAAATTGTTGAACCAATTAAAATTTAAGATCCGTTATTTAAAGTTGAAAGACTGAGTATTTTACGTTACTTGTTAATGTGATCCTGTTAAAAAAAATGTTTATCTGCAATGAACAAACTGCCCACAGTGACTATCAAATCATTGATCACTTCTTCAAATAAAGAATAAAAAGATGCCATATCCACTCAGACATATAATATGTATAAAGAAATTTAAAATGCTTGAAATATATTTGAGTTCTAATTTGGAACCACAACATGAGTAGTAACAATTATACTGTGAGTTCACTGCTTGTTCTTGATATAGTGCTGTAATAATGTATCAAAATGATAAATAAAAGATGTGAGGCAACGACCAATATCATTTCTTTTTGTTGTTATCAAGACCCCTTGGTCCAAATTCATCTACATAATTATGAAACACAGCTGATCTCAGAGGGGAAATAAAGTTAGCTGAAAGTGACACACAAATGCCATTCCAAAGTACTTATTGGTCTATTGAAACCTGAAAGGGATTTTTTTTCATCACTTTTATGTCTTTAGCTTATATAAGCCATATAATTGAACTAGTTGAAGCAATAATTGACAAAATCGACAATATAAGTTTGAATTGGTGTCCAAATATATTTAATTCTCTTTATCAAATGGAAAAAAATCTCTTATCTAGGTAAACCACAGACCTTCGGTTACAAGCTTTTCAATAAATGGAACCAACATGGTAGTAGAACACAAGAAGAAAATAAATTTTTGAAGCTTTGACTCACCAAGAGCACTCCCTGTTTTTTTGAAAGTTTCCATCGGGATATGAACATTCTCGTTGGACTGATTTTTCCGTGACTGGCTTAGGGACATCAACAATCGAATGAACACCAGTACCACCGGGTGAGTGTGTGCATTCTCCATGTGAATGTAACCTTTGTAGGCAGTGAAACCTGAAGACAAATAAATGCAATTTCATCAGAAATTGCAATGTATATGGAGTGCTGACAATGCAGTGATATGTCCGAGACTTCCAGTTGTTTATCGACGTGCAAAAATAATGAACTATGTGACAATGGAGAAACAAATTTTCATGAGGAAAAGAAAGTTTCTCTCTTCTGAACAAACAAGTCAGCAGTAGCTGATCCTAGTAAATTATAATGCTGATAGATATCAATGTCATCAGTTTTTTATCTTTTGAAACCGCTATGTAATAAAATAATGGAAATTCATGCAGATCTCATCAAAACTTGATACAACTTGTCTTTTTTTGTTGACTCTTTTGGCCTGGTTGTGCTAAGATTAGCTCAATAATGCTGAGTCTTATGTATATCATGGATATTAAACATGCTGAAAGTAGTTATTTTGTTGCACAGATATTATTTTTTCTTCTCAGCCTTTGACTCCATCTGGAATCACCAGATGATGAGATATGCATTAGTTTTCTCCAACCATTGCAGTTGTGGATTATAGTCTGGATATCCATAAATATTTTCTTTGTCCATTACTGGATTTTGTTAGGTCCATCTTTTCTAATATCCACTTTTTTTCCCTTCTCATTATCTGTTCCTTATAAGGTACATGTTAGCAATGTCACGGGGTTTTGTTATATGATCATGTCATCTGAGTCCTCTTCTTTACAGTTGTAAGACGTTTTCCCGAGGATCATTGCATTATGTGGATGTTATGTTATTTTTTATGTGGTCCCAATGTAAGATACTCAAAATGTTTTGATAATCTCTCTTCTCCTGTTTCTGCCTTCGCAGTTCATTCAACTGTCAAGGTCCATATCTTATACAAGACAGGAAGACAAAAATTACCCAGTGCAAGCGTCTTATCTTACACCTCATGGTGATGTTATCATCTGTCCACACTGGCTTGGTCGGGCTAGTGAAGCCATTGTCTGTAAACTCATGCTAAGATCTCAGGTTTTTATCTTTCATCGCTGATGATCGCTGCATAATTTTGAGTTCTGGGATATGCACTGAGACATCTACTGGTGTGTGTCCATATTTGCCTTGATTTTGGTCTTCTTTGCATTTATTTTTATTTCATATTTTGTGACAATTTTATCCAGGTTTTTAACTAAGCTGGACAGTTCTTTCTTTCCTTCTGCCAGTTCATCAATATTGTTGGGAAATCTGAGGTTTGCCAAGTTTCTTCCTACAGTGCTGATTGTTCCTCCTAGATCCTCTAGAGCAGTGGTTCCCCACGCTTTTGCACTGCCAACCCCCAACTCAAAAGCTTGAAACCCCTGTGACCCCCTACTATCACCTACAACTTAGTTTATGTTTTATTTTCTGTTATGGAGAATGAAAGAAACACTGATAAAAACAATGTAAGACCAAAACAAATGTGACTGATGAATTAAATTAATTATACTCTAAGCATTTCTACCAAGGCTTCGCGATCCCCCTGCCAAGGCATTGCGACCACATTGGCGGTCGTGGGGGGTCGCAACCCACCAGCTGGGAACCCCTGCCCTAAAGCGTCACTCATTAACATTTTCTGGAAGATGTTGAAGAGCCTGGAAGAGAGAAGGCAGCCCTCACTGACACAGAGGTGTGGAACTATTCCTTGATTGTACCATTGACATATTATACTGCACTGGTTGCTTTGGTATGAAGCAACAATTAACAAGAGATGCCTTTTTGAGTTGTTTTTCCGATGAATTTATGCTCATCCATTTCATGAAACTTGGCATTATTCCCATATCTGTCATGATCTGACTGCTCTTCTCTTTGTTTGCAATATCACTGCAATGTTTTTGACTCTTTTTTTCTAAATCAGAGATTTCTGGGTTCTTGTACAGAGTATGGCCTGCTCAGCTTATTTTCTTTTCCATACCCAAACACATGTGCAGTGCTGTAGCAATGTAGCAACCCCTTATATCTGATAAGATATTCATGATATAACTGATCCACAATGTGTCAACAGAAAGAGCTAATTTGTCAGGGTTTGTAAAGTGACACATGATATTCATGTTTCAAATATGACAGTATGTGCTTTGAGGACATATAATGTGACTACCATGTTACAGTACTGCTAGCTCTCTAAGTGTAGATTTCAGTGCAAAATATGATAATTAAGTATTTGATCAGATTGGTTCCTTGACATCTCTAGCATTAATCACAGCACAAACCTGGATCAAAGAATTCAAATCTGCGAGGTAGAGTACTGTTGTCCAGCCTGGCTAAGAAAATGGTCCCGACAACGATGGCCTTGATAATTCTCAGCAAGCATGAGAACAAACCCAGGAAGATGTTGTAGAAGAACATGAAGTACGTGAAAATGAAGTAGAATCGTCTGGAAGAAAAATACCATTAAATTTTAACACAAACTCTTCTCTGTTTCAACCCCACAAAATTACTCTAAGAAATAATTATTGTTAAATTTTAATGCAAACTCTTCTATGCTGCAATAAAGAAGAATAAAAGCAAGACATTTTATTTTAACTCATGACAAAGATATTGCGAAAGGTCCTAAGATGAGATTGGATCACATGGATTCAATTTTTTTAGTAAGTTGCTGAGGCTGAATTTTTTATTTTTCTCTCTCAGAAAAAAAAGGTAACCAGTAAAATATAGTAGAAATCATTTTTGACAATGCTGCAGGGTTATTCTATATGTTGTACGTAATGGATGAGCAGGTTGGGATTTGCAGATTCTATGCGTCAATAGAGAGACATGGGTGGGGTTTCTCTAAACGTCATCAGGAAACCATTATAAGGGATCAAGTCATTAAAATCTCATGAAAATTTATATGCTGAATATTAAGCGCATTGGAATACAAGAGTTAAAACAGTCATGTTGATCCAATAACTACCTCCTTATTAAGAATCTAAGATGTATAAGTGATAGTCTTGATGGAAATCAATTTTAATTACTACAATATATGAGTGATAAAAACATTTTTATATTTGAAAAGAAATATGTTCAATAGCCAAGACTAGGGTGCTGGAAAATGCAGTTCCCTGAATGCTTTCAAGTAAAATATGGACTCCTTACCCAAAAAAGTGAAAACTAAATATGCGAAGTCTCATCACAAAGCTACTAAGTGTTTCCTCTAATAAAAAATGCTATAACCAGTTTTAAGGGTTTGCTGCATGAAATACTGATGGTGCTAGCCAACAATTTTTTTCAGTGCACATACCTGTTGTCCAAGCGTAAATGTTGTCCACGATCTTGCAAAAAGACAAACATTGCCAATAGCCGTTGTATAATTAGCAGTGCTACAGCAATAACAAGACTGGGCCTGTGACGATTATAAATAAAGAAAAAAATTCTAAGTAACAGTAAATCCTGACCGACTTTTATTCAACCAAAAAAGTATCAAAAGAACATCAAAACAGTTGTAAGATGATATACAGTCTACTTTTCCATTTTGTATTGTCATTTGCCTGTATTTGATGGTGAGAGACATGATCATCCACAACTGGTGGAGAAGCTTAACGTTATACAAACAATGAAACAGAAACACTGACAGACAGACAGATAAATGAATGGTAAATGGATGGACAAACTGACAAATAGATAAATGCACAGATAGGCAAACCAACAAACATGCAAATAGGCAGATCACAAGATTACACTGATGGCATCTCCTTCAATTCATCAAATAAATCTGGAAACTTTGACTGTTTTTTTCACTGAATTAGAATGAGGCATACAACAAGTGGAAATGATTCAGAGAGTCTACAATCAAGCAGCATGTCAGTCTGCTCCATACTCACCATATCTGAAGTACATAATCTATCAGCCAGTCTGTTATCCCCCAGATCAGCAAAGATATAAATACTGCCAGGATCATGCAGATGATGAAAAGAATGACGGCACTGATAATGTACGCTGTAAAAAGATTTGAAAAAAAGACAAAAAAAAAAAGACATAAGGAACCAAAATCTTCAGTTGGGGGGGGGGGGGGGGGGGGGAGATTGTTTTCCCTGGATGTATTTTTGCATACCAGTCATCTATCTGTACTACTAAAAACATAAGCTATAAGCAAAATGTTTGTTCTATCTCAGTGTGACAGAGAATAAACTGTGAAAAGTCATTTCTGCCAATAAAATTTTTAATTTCCATTCGGTTACTGCGATGAAGATAAATCTTGATCACATCAATAGATTGAGTTGTATGATATACGTCCAATTGATTTGAGTATGTGGAAAACAATGTGTCTTTAGCCTTGATTTTAAGAAAGGTATTTGTCACAAGAACTGAAAGTGGTGTGGAAAACAAATTGGCCAACAGATGCAAAACTAGATTTACATCTAACGCTTGTGGTTGGATTACACAGCAGCTTCATTTTACCTTCAGAACATGGGAAGTACATGTACAACCTATTAGGGGGAACTAGCTGGTTCAAATCCAGTTATTAAGTGTCATGTGTTTCCCACTATCTACATGTTCATACAAATGAAAATTTTGAGTCAATCCTAAATGTGCTGTCACAAAAACACGTTTATCCCAAAAGTTCTGCTTTACAAAAATGGTGATTTAGTTTGCATTCACTTTTTTAACATAGTCAGCAAAAGTCAGATTTGAGAGTAAGGATTTCCATCCGGCGCATCGGTACCTGATTGGGGGTCGCCAACCCTTGGCGCAGGGAGGAGGGGATGGGAGGGGGGCCATGTAGCCTTTGCTGGAAGCAGCTTGGGACAAAATTAATTTCAACGCATCAGTTACATTTTTTATGCTCTTACCTGCTGTTGTTTTTTTTTGGTTTCAGTACAAAGAAAAAGTGTGTTACAGTGGTGACACAATGTCATTAGATGACACTGGGGTATCTGTTTGCATGCCTGTGAGTGTATGTACCTGTGTGAGTGTGTATGTGAGCTGCAAGGGCTGCCATAGAAAACAAAATTGAAATCAAGCTGCTGATAGTAGCTGAACATAATTTGGATAATGGTTGTGAGTGCAGAAACTTTCTTTGAGAACCACTGTTTCGAAGAATGACATGGTGTAACAGATTGTCCTTCAATCTTGCGGAAAGTTATATCTGAAATAACTAGATTGTGATGTAAAAGGTGATTTGTCAAAGTAGTCTCAAACTCTGAGTCTGACTGGCTGAGGCCAGGGTTACTCACCCCATACAATGTAGGCAACCTGGAAACCTGCATACTTGATACTAGCCACCTGTGTGATTAGAAATAAACAAAAAAATCTAGTTACAAAATCTCCAAACACAACCTATTTAAACCAGCTGCTATGATATGACCATCTTTCCTAACTGGCAGGGTCAATGTGACATGTCACCTAAATAGTGATTTTCTCTATTTTCACTCTATTTTCTATTATTTTCCCTGTTCGGGTATCACATCACTGTAGGTTTAAGACAATTTATCTAGAAAAGATAATTTCTTTTCGTGTGTTATTGTAGTTACCCAATTTAAATTGTATGGTGTTTGGATGCTTGCATCCTAAATTGAGACAATTAATCCCTCACAGATGTTCTTTCTTTCTTTTTTTTTTTTTGTTTGGGCTTTCTTGAACTTTCTTGATATGAAATATATGAAATATGACCTAGATACATTTTGTTCTCTAGGGGGCTTGAAATACAATTTGTATAAAAAAAATGTGAAAAATTAACATCTCACTCCATAACCTACACATAATGAAACAGCACTCAGCTCAGATGGTGGTGGGATAATTTTGTAGTCACCCCGATATAAAGCATAAAGGTTGCCTCTGTCAAAAAAAAAAAAGAAAACAGATAAAAATGAAAGGGAAGGTATAAACATTTAGCCAATCATTTCACATTTGAGAGTCCCATAGCTACATCCCACATGGGCATGATCAGATTTACTGTTAAACCTACAGGTATATGACAAGAAACTCAGTGGGACTAATTATAAATTTTGCATATTATGAATACGTTCACCACATTCATTTTCCAGACACGACAAGATAGGATATGAATAAGCTTTATTTGTCCTCAGAATTAAATCCTATTCACAATTGAGGAGACACAGTATGCATGCAAAGTATATTCACATTCACATCCATATTAGACAAATATATCACGAATAGTACCAGAGCAACGTAGACCCAGGAAATATCACCACAGCTTGATAAGCACATTGCTCATGGCAGATCTTAATTTAGTCATAAAAAGTATGATATCATATAGTTTAAGTCTGAAATTATTCCGTTATAAATTAATGGAGATAAAAAATTTTGTGCACAAACTTTTCATATCAACTTTATCAGATCTGTAACAAATAACGCCAGCTATTACAAACTGAGGCAATGATAAAACAATGTTTTATTTCTTTGACTACTTCCATTTCTAACTTTATACTGGTAGTTTCTTTCACAGAGTCTCGTCAACTTGTTTCAAATACTTACAAAATCTACTGCTACAGGTTCTTCTTTTTTTTTTTCTCGGTCTACAAATAACATTTACAATACGTTGCAGAATGTGTGATATCATAAAATTTAGCTTTGAAGTTATTCATCTAGACTTTTGCAAAAAAAATAATCTTTCACTACAAACTTTTCATGTTACTGATGTCTACAAGAGTAACAGACAAGACTGATTAATGAAAAATTAGATCTTGTTACACATACAGTATAATCATGTATTTGTTTTCACATTCAACACAAAGTCACTCTGCTTCAAAATCTTTTTCTGTAATTTTTAAATACAGATATATATGATTTCCTTCAAACATTCACTAAATCTTTTTTCTGCTATAACAGAGGGAGAGGATTGAGTAGTAGATATTTACAGCTGTGCACTTACCTGAAGGACGACATCATGTGAATGATGGTCACTACGCTGATGAGAAGAGCCAGCACTATCGACACAATGGATGATACTGTGAACATCAGACATAGATAATGAGGAAGGTGAACAGTTTTTTGATAAATTGAAATGACCAGTACTTTCTCTCAAAATAACTTGCCCTAGAACATTTCTGGACTTGAAAGTCTGTTTTCCTTCAATTTAGATTTACTTCCTAACTCTGATTATACCTGCTATTCAACATGTTAATGTATCAGTGGCCATTCATTTTCCTGCCGTAAAACACTGAAGATAAATCATTAAATGTTTGAACATAGAAGGAAAAAAAGGAACTTTCCAACAAAAATACTTGTTGATAGAAATCTGATAACACACATAATTTGATGATATAATATTGCTTACATCATTTAAAATAGAACTAAGGACTAAAGGGGAAAAACAAAAGATGTCCACTTTTTAAATATTATTTTCAAGGTTACAATCCCTGGGTTTAAATCTGAATCTTAACTATGCCACCTAAAAAGATAAAAAGATCTGCCACTGTTGTCCAAAGCAATGGGTTGAATCAATAAGGTCAACAAACGAAAAGCAAAGTAGTCTTGAAAGACAAAAATTTCACTTTTCTCCCATGTGTGAAAAGTGGACATAATATGTAATATTATGTGGTTCTCCCCCCTTGGTCTTCAGCTGCTTCCAGTATGTAAATATTGATGCTCTCCCTGATTTATCCCGGCAAAGGGACGGCTGTGCCAAAGACATTTCACATATCAGATTAACAAACTTGTATACAGATATAGCAAAGATACCAAAAACACACTGAAAGAGACCAAATGTCATGCAAATAAGTGTAATCAGTCAGATCCCAAAGAAGCTTTGTCTAGAGCAAAGGGGGTCGCGAAGCCTTGGCAGGGGATCAGATAGTCTGGATAGAAGTGGCTTTAGAAAAAAATTAATTTCAACTCATCAGTTAAATTTTTTACGCTTTTATGTACTATTTTGTCTGTAAAACAGTACATCCATTTCCCTGTCCACTACCACCAACAGTTCTGTAATAGTACTGTTTTACAGAATGACTATCAACATTTTTAAATAGCGTCTTACTGAAGTTTGTGCAGACATTGTCACCACGAACCTCCAATCAAAAATAAGAAAAATCAAGTTACAGCAGAAGCGGTGTTAAAAAACTGTCCTTTACAGCAGTTCAATGTCACTTGATGATTTTGGAGGTGTTGTAAGCATGCTTATGAATGTATGTGCCTGTGTGAATGTGTATGAGTGTCTACACGTGCAGTCATAGAAATTAAGTTGTAAATCAAGCTGCTGATAGTCGCCTGGGTTTCAAGCTTATGGGTAAGGTGTCGTCAGTGCAAAAACATTGGGAACCATAATTGGTCTGCAGATTCATGAACTCACAGGAGTTTACATTGACCGTGAATATCTTGACATGAAACAGTTGTAGGTAGCTATAATTGTTTTCCTCCAAAGTTAAGTACATCCATTTCCCTGTCCACTGTCACCAATAGTTCTGTAAATGGACAACTTGACATCAGATCCATTTGGCTCACTCGCACAAGAACTTACTGTCACTAGTTGGTCACTCTGTCTGTCACTTTCTATTCTTTCCGTGAAAGAAGGCGGATTCATATTGACCATAGTGCCCACCTATCACTGGTGGATCCATGGGGAAGGCATTCGGAACTGGATGCACAGGCACCATAGGGCCAATCTAACGCTGATCGGCCCATGGGTACTATAACTCCTCATATTTTAAAAATATCCCAATAGGGCTTTGGTTAGAGTTGGGTTTTGAACAGGTTAAGAGTTAGGGGTTAGGAATTAGGGTTAAGGTTAGGATAAGCGTTAAAACTAAGTAATCCAAATGCAGTTTGGTGCCTGTCCAGCTCTGAGTGATCGATACGTATTGTGGTGCCTATGTATCCATGACTATTGGTAAAAACATTATTGGGCTAATCTGGGACATGGGATAAGCATAAAAAGAGAAACTCTTGCCAACAGGAATGAGATTTCGTAAAAGCAAAGTAATCATCAATGTGCTTACCTTTACTTGTATGTGCCACATAGTATCCCAACAGAAGTGTATCTCGATAGAAATTGACATCATCATCGTCTCCTGGCTGTTCGTCCCATCCCACATCGTCCAATTCACCGCCTATGACATCTAGGACTGAGTCCAATAAGGTAACTACAGTCACCATAACTTCCACAGTGATCTGAAGAATTGAAGCAATGGTCACCACAAGTTTCTACAATGATCTGAAGAATCAAAGACAACTACAGTCATTATGATTTCTACACCGATCTCAGATATTGAAAACAACAGCCACCATAATTTCTCAGAATGGCCCAAAATGACGTAAAAGCAACTACCTTATGAGTATGATGGCAATTTAGGTCTGCAACTTATTTCATGCCAAATTTATCCGTTAATACATGTTTGATACACAGTGAAGAATGATTCAAAAACACTGATGACCGGGACCTTATTGTACAGAACAAAATAATTGTAGAACCCAAACTTTTTTTTGAAAAATGCAGATCAATATTCAGTCAGCAAAAATGATTCCATAGTTAAGCTATGAAAACTCTATTCAGGAAGAGGTATTATATTGCTCTGAAAGCAGAATATGGGTGTTAGAGAGTTGAAAAAATCGTTCTTCTGCCAACAGACATCAGATTGAGTCTCAACAGTTCTGCCCTTTCTGACAAAAAAAAATCAGATTTCTAGGAGAGCCAAAACAAAAAAAAAACAACAACAACAAAACTGTTTCAACCTGTTACTTAGTCAATAACAATTCGTTTATATAATAGAAAAAAGTTACTGAAATCCTTATTTTTCAATAGAGATACCAAGAACAAAATCTTGTCCTGACATCACGAATTCGAATCGGACAAAAACTTATTTGATCTAGATATTGATATACCATGTTTTTTCAGAAGAGGGCCGAGTTTATCAAAGCCATGTATTGGGTGTTTTAGCTTAGAAACAGAATTCTGGATAAGTCAACGTATATTCTATTGCCACTGCAACTTACCACATAGACCACACAAGCACCAATGAACATGACAGACATCAGCCTGGAAGGATATCTGAAGCCTTTGGAAAATAATCATGAAACATATATGTACTAATAAAGTATGGATATCCCTAAGTGTTCAATTGCTAGGACAAAAGCTATGGTATTCAAATTTTGATATCTTAAATATCAGTCTTAAATTTATGGCAACTTTCTTTGGGGAAGCAACACATTTCAGAGAATGGCACATGACAAATATTAAACAGACACTTTATTTTAAATTGGAGACATAACAGAAAGGGCATCAATGATTCTGGCATTGAAAGGAATGATTTATTGATGATAGAGTAATTTACTGAAAACAACTCATCACAACAGATCTACAATATTACTTTCACTTTCAAATTATTAGATTGGTTAACATCTCACAGTCATTCAAGATCATTATATTAAACAACAACTATTTTTGAATCAGAGTATCACAACCTAAAACTATTTTTAAAAACAACAACAAAAAACAAAACAAAACAAAAAAACAACTGTTTTTTCTTTAAAGAACTTTTCTTTTAGATTATTTATTATATCTAAAGAGGATCTATCTATCTATCTATCTATCTATATATATATATATATATAATACATTAAATAAATCCATAAACTCAGTCTGACATCCTAACTGAAATAATAAAGCAAAATTTAACAATTATTTTGATAGTGAAGATGGAGACACAACACTGTTCAACCTCAAAGATGCCATACTCACCCCTCTGTCTGGTGTAGATCCACTGTGATACGAAGGTTTTCAAACCATCTTTGATCTTGGCAGCCAAACCCTCGGATGGTGGTCTGGAACAATGGTAACAATAACGCAAACAAGTCAGACACAAACTATAGCAAATCATCACAAGTTCTGTCCACCCTTGTTTCTTATGCAAAATCAGTTCACCCTTATTTCAAGTGTGTTATGTTCCTCAGAGTGAGAGCTACTTGGCATGAGAGCCAATCACTGAATACTCACTGCAATCTCATGATCTAATCTGATGCACTTGATGGATTATGCAATCCAAAGTCTAAGGAATAACTTACTTTTCTAAGTCTCTTAAATTATTGTCTGTGATTCAAAATTTATTAGGTCTTGCAAAAACAAACCTATAAGGCATAGCCAGAAGCAGCCATAAATGAGAGAGACAATGGAAGAGATGAGAATGCAATAAAATAATTAATATGTCTAAGAAAGGACAAGAATTGAACTGGTCTGAGTCCCAGAGAGCAGTTGAGGAGAGAAAGAATTGTAGGAACTTCATGGCCTAAGCTTCACAGGCGCTCCTGCGACATCGGCAGCAGACAAAGGATAAATGGAAGTGAAGGGCAGCCTGCCAAATATCACTCAAATACCATGTTCTGGTGCACATCCTACATTTCATTGAAATTATTTGTTCCATTATCATTTCAGTAAAACTGCATAGTTCCAATGCATTTTTTATCTATCAGCTTATTACATTGTCCCTGTACTAATTTATCACTCCAGTATCATGTTCGGATTCTATTTCATAACACACATACAGTCCTCTAAAAAGCACTTCACACTTCATCAGAGCTTTAGTTCACTCCTCCAAGATGCTCTCTGTTAATATCCATGATCCAACACCAAGTACAACCTGGCTATAGCATCACAGTGGGAGCAATGTATTAAAGCTTTTCCGAATAACATCCATGGTTAGCAGTTATAGATGAACTGTAACTTTTTATGCATTTATCTAATACAAAGTTGAATTATGAAATGGCGGAGGTACCTTTGATCAATGTATGTGTGAAAAAAAGTGAAAGAATGTTAAAATGAAATATAAAAAAATAAAATTTGAAATGGGAGAGAGACTGTCTAAAACCACCTTAGCCCAATTAACTTTCTGACATTTCAGATAGTAGATTTCCTATATCAGACAACACTAGATCACTAATTGACAGGTGAGAGAAAGATACTAATTTGACTTCACAGTGATTTCACACTGAAGAACAGCAAGTGGCCAAACTAAACCACATCTAAATATGTTGTCTGACCAGGCAAAATGAGTTAGAGGTCAAAAGGAGCTTTGTTGATACAATTGGATGTTACTGACCATGGGATCATGAGAGTTAAATTTGAATTATATGAATATCTTGGAACAGAAGAGTTGCAGCTAAATATTTTTCACATTAGATTATCAACCACATCGACCTACCCTCTCTACTAATATCAACAATTCCCTACGTTATGGAAAATTTGACAGACTCAGTCCACCATGTTGCGCAACCAGGTTTGCAGCTTGGAGTTATATGATTAATAAAGCCAGATCACATGCATAGACTAACTTACTCCTTTAAAGAATTGTGTAGCTGTAAAGTTTTATTCTAAATCTCCTGAACAATTGGTATGGTTGCAGTTTGGTATTTTTCTGATTATGTAGCAAAGCAATGTAAGAGAGAAAATAAATAAGAGAAGAAGCTGAGCATCTTACGGTGGAGGTTCTGGTTTTCTCAGCAGCTTCCGCACATGTCTGCCTTGATAAGAGTCTTTGATTTCCTCTAAGGTTTCTCTGTACGGATCCTCCCCCAAGCTGGCTATAAAGAACTTTTTCTTGTAACAGGCAATGCAAAATCTGATAGGCAGAGAGACGCTGAGGTAGCCCAGGCATAACAGACTGGGTAAGGCTCGTACCAACAACACAGCTCGGCCTTCCTATAGTAACACAAGACATATAGGATTACATTAATTTATCTCTCACTTACAAATGTTCCACAATAGCTACAATAATAACAATGTGCAAATAATAAGCAGACTACATCTGATGATGTTGTGTGAATGCAAAATTTATATATCTATACATCTGAATATTTTCTTCCAGTTTTGGAAATAAGTAATAGATGTAATAATGTTCTTTCACTTCATCCATTTAACGGGTTCAGTGGAAAAACTCATGAAGTCCATTTGAGAAAATTTAGAACATCAGACATTAATATTGTTGTATTTCAAAATATTTTTTTTATGTACGATGAAAAATGGATAAGCTAGAACTCACAATAGGTTTTACAAACATAGTAATCAACAATAAATCACACAAAGTCGGCAAACTTCAATTTCTTAAAAGTGTCAAAATGTGACATCACGAGTTTTTCCATTAAGCCCTTCATTTATTTCCAGTGAAAATTTTAGTTATTCCGTGGCCAAAATACTAAGTACAAATAATGAACAATATATCCATATGTTAATGCATTTTCTATGACATTTCAGTTACTTCTAGACATTATTGTATACACGTTCTTTATTATGCCTTCCAACATTTCAAAAGCTTAAGAAGGATTAGTGGTCATTTGTCATTTTTGACTGTAACAAATTTAAAAGAGAAAACAAAAAAGGTCAAAATTCAAATTATTCCACCATTTCGGTTGCTAAACTTTTGGAACACATGAACGAATTGGTCAGGGGATCTGTTCACCAATGGTATTGGCCAAAATTTTGGGACAAACCCAACGGGTTTCCCGCAGAAAGTGGACTTACAACCAGGAAGTGAGGCAAATATGCGGCATTCGCGGTCTCACGACGAGGCAAGGTAAGATAAGATATCAAATGCTTTCAACATTAGAATTTGACTCAGGTCATTTGACACATCAAGCTGGATAGGAATGGGCTAATTTATACCTATGCCTTAGCCGGTACTGTCAATTTCGCCTTTAGGGTATCAGTCTTACACTCCAGAATACTATCTGGGTCCAGCTCGATGTCTAGACTCTCAGCACCTCTCACAAATAGTCAACAAGGCCCTGTTTCTTAAACCATTTATCTCTCCTCGTAAATAATCTTGTACCTCTGAACAAGATTTGATCTTGAAGTCCATGGTCACGATGGAATACAACAATTTCATAAAATACTGATAACTTATCGGCAATCAAGTACATCAAGACAATCACAATGAAAGCTAAGCGCTATTGTTTATGTGATTTTGACTCATTTCCGGTAAGAGCCGGAAGTCATTGGTTTCTGCCGGAAGTACATTATCCTCTTTCCTACGTAGTTATAACACTACTCACTACTATTATTATTTGGAGAGTAACTAGGTTTAATTGGTTATGAGTCTGTCATTCATAGAGAAGAGTTTTCATCATAAATTTCCTACCCACTGTAATAGGGTCAAGCCATGAAATGAGACAAACTTTTTGGGTCGATGGAATTTCCCCAAACATTGGTACATTCTATTATAGAGACACACGAGACTGGGAAAATCCCATTCCTGAACCGTGAAAAGCCGGGAGCAATACTGTACTGTCATATTAATTCGATATTCTCATGTGTTCATTGGCTTCTGAGCATTTGACAAACATCTTCTTTTCAGTTTACAAGGGAAGGATCTGCAAAAAGAGACCCTATTTTTTTTTTTTTTAAATTTCCATCCAATCAATACAATTTCAAGGAGCATCTTTTACAATTTTCTTTCTTTCTTTCTTTCTGTCTTTCTTTATTTTATATCATATATATGCTCTTCCCCTAGAAACTAAACCAAAGGACCATGTGTCAATCCAAAACTAAGCTTACTTGCAGCTAGTCACCATGACAACTAAATCTACTATCAGAGTATTATATTTCACTAAGGATATCGGTGGGATGTACACACTCACAGCAGTGAAGTCGCACTCATTGACCCGGTACACCTCTATGATGAAGAACATCCAGACATAGAGAGAGCCCAGACCGTAGGCGAAGGCCGTGCCTAGGGCCAGGGAGGTGAACACAGGGAAGAACACAATGCCATAGACAAACATAGAGAGCACAGCAATCAGAGCTGAAAATAACCAGACAAAACAGGGGGGAAAAAAGGCAATGAGTCAATAGGAAAACATAAAATAACATGATAAGTTAAATAAAATGTAATAACATCTAACTGTTGATGAGGACAGAGTGTTTTCATCTGAAAAGTAACAAAACAAAAGAAGAAGAAGAAAAATAAGTTAGCAGATAAAATAAAATGATAAATTTAACAAACGATTTTCACAAAACTGTCAAAACGCTGAGCATGTCTTTGTCTAGGGCAGCCTTCTTAAAGCAAAAATAAATGGCTTGACATAGTAAGAGTGGGAGGTGACTGCCTAAACATAGCTTGAAAAAATGTTTTGCTGAATAATACGAGAACGAGACTAATGCAGTGAGTTCATCACATGAATAATATGTAAATTTAGTACATTCGTTGAAGACTATTTAAGAACACATGCAGCCCTTGGAGCAGTGAAAGAAATACGGGTAATAAGAGAGATCTAATTCGTTATCCATCTCACAAAGGGATGTGTCATTACATATACCTCTAGGCGTGCTCAATTACAAGTTTAAGAAGCAGTCGTCAGTTTCACATTAAAGAACTTACATGACTACACATCAGTTCGTGAGAATGAGATGGAGCTATCAATAAACTGCTTGTGAGAGTGAATTTCTCGTTTGATACATGCATGTCGATTGTAGGAGATGGCCGTTCGTCAAAGCAACAACAACAAGAACAACAAGAACGACAACAACAACAACAACAACAACAAAAAACAACTACTACAATACACGCGCACACACGTACATACACATACATACACACATTTTATATACGCCTTTTTATGAGATAGGCCACGAACTGGCTTACTCGAAAGCTACCAAAACTGGGTTTTTAAACCCATATAATCTATGGTACCGTTTCACTAATTGATAAAGGGAGGAGAGGAACATAAAATACAAACTGTAGAAGATTGGCATGCACAATGCAGAGCAGCAGGAGACAAACTATAGACAGGCTAGGGATATTGGGGGCAAGAAGGTAACGACAAATTGTAGAAGAATAGAGCAGAAGTTTGAAGCCATAACCTTCAGAGTGGACAAAGAGAACATCAAATCTGCCGAGATCCTGTCCCTGGTCCACAACCACGAGAGATGGAGAAAGTTCGCGGTTTTCAGCTCCCACATGCAGGCGATGAAAGCCTGCCGTCGATGGGATGTCTCCCATTGAATGCCATTCTCAACATTCCAGAGTGACATCTCTTCTCTCTCCTTGCTCCTGTGTTTTGTACCCTTCTCTTTCCTCTCTTCTTCTGTATACATGATCAGCCTTTTTGACGTGTAAACGTATCTTACCGTGTTTGGCACAATATAGCGGTGATCGAGCTGATGTGCCTTTAAACCCCAACACAAACAAACAAATAAACAACAAGTCGCCTTCATACTCCACACAGAAGTACACAGGCTACAGCAAAATGCAGCATCATATAAACCGTAAAGGAGAAAAACACGTAGAACATAAAGTTTTATGAAGTGGGAACTGTGAGAGGACAATTAAGTATACTCTGTAGGTAGGTAGAAAATAAACCATATATGTAGAACCCCAACTGTACCACAGTTACTATACAACATGGTACTAGATAAATTGCAACCTTCACAGAGGTAGAATTAAAACTATAAATGTGTGGAAAGCAAAATGAAGAGGTGTAGAACATAAGTTGTAGAACTAAGTGGAAGGTTGAAAGAGGTAGAATGAATTGCAAGCTGCATGACTGAGGCAGGGAAAGGGAGGTTGGGAGAGGGGGGGGGGGGGCTTGAATCTAGAATGTCAAATTCAAAGAAGTCAAATAATATAAAAGATAAACTGTTGAAGATATACATGGAACAGGAAAATAACTCAGAGTTAGAGCTTACATTTGAGTGCAATTGGTCCACGATAATCTATAGCAAATTTTTGTTCCAGCAGAATTTCGTACACCAGGAAAGCTGTAGCTCCGAAGGCACAGCAGTAAGAGATTCTGGAGGACCTGGTCATTGTGTCCATGGGGCTAAAACGAAACAAAGTGATAACTGAACAATGTAGTGGATTCAAACATAAGCTAAACAAACTACAAGTCAGGACAAACAGATAGATAAATAGATAGACAGACAGACAGACAGATAGATAGATAGATAGATAGATAGATAGATAGATAGATAGATAGATAGATAGA
>JBCEWB010778461.1:0-16525 GCA_039654565.1 Peronia peronii | reverse complement strand
TGCCATTGGTAGCACCAGTTTCATCTTCCAAATCACTCACACTGGTCTGTCTCTCAGAAGGTTCAATGTCACTGCACACACTACTACTAGTGCTTCGACGATCCCAACCTTCACTATCACTCTCACTGCTTCTATCATCAAACTCAGTGTCATTTCCATCCTCTGATCGCAATGTTTCCAGTAGCTCTAATGCTCTTTGCGATGTCAAGCACCGGGGTCTCGACGGCCCTTCCTCCATGTTTGTTTACCTTCGCAACAGAAGTGACAAAACTAGAAAAAAACTCATCCAAAACAGCAAGAAAAACACCGCCAAACATGTTGAAATGAACAGAAATCGGAAGTAGAGCTCTTCAATACATTCCCCGAAAACTTGGATTAGAATCGGAAAACCTGGTATGGTTTAATAAGGAAGTTATTTAACAAGCCGTTCCCACCGGCTCGTGGTCCTAGTCGGGAAGTAGGCGAGGCACTAACAGCGGCTCATGGGAGTGAATCAGTTAAGTTTCAGTGACACAGTGAGACATGTCACAGAGGAGACAGTCCGTATAAATGCCACCATCCCATGATTAAGCAGAAATTTGTTTTATGTATATATACAGGCTACACATGTTGCAGGATAATGAGCGAACCAAGTACATAGGCCCAGGAATCTAAAAAATTTTCATCAGCCATGAGAGTAGGCATCATAATTTTTGTTCTATTCCATTTCAATTACATCTGGCTAATATGCAAGTTCCAGAAACAGCTAGGAAATGAGTCAGATATTCAAGCACATGCAATTTTTTAAATTTCACTCTTATGTCTTAATTCCCTTTGGTGGAACTCATGAATCATATTTCCTCAAATTAACGAACATTTCTATAACACTTTAAGATCCGAATCTTATAGTATTCTACCTGAAAGACAACTTTGGCTATGAGGTAAGGATAAGGTTGATGAGCAGACAGAAACTCTCCTATCACTTTGTTCATGATGTCTTGAGCTGGAAAGAAGTCTGCAAGGAATGCTGGCAGTAATCGAGTAATAACCCGTGCCTCATAAGGATAACCTTTCTTGATTCTGAGAATACAGAATATATATATATATATATCTCGAATGAGACTCCACAAATGATCTGAATCTTTATGGCTCTTTGAATATGATTTGTTTATTTCTTATCATTTGTCCATATATTTCTAATTTAGTTTACTCTCTTGGGCTACAAAGCTTTAGCCTCTGAAAATCTGCAGCGTCAGCTCACCTGTCAATGAAATTTTATTTTCAGCCTCTCACAATGTTTTTAATTTATTTTTTTTTTAAATGGTCTATAAAGCAAGATGATATTATTGTATAACTTATAATGATTTTTTTCCTTTCCTCATTTTCTCCAGGCAAATGATAAATAAATACACAGAATCAGCAATGATATAAACTGAAATGATTACAGCTGACTAAAAACAGCAAAAGATATGATAAATGAAATCTTGTCATCCTAAGAGCCTGTTTTGTATTCATTCGTAATCAAAATTTGTTTATACCTGTCAAACAACACTGTGACTCTCTCCATTGCCAGAATTAGCGAATCCGGATCTTGATGGAGCAGCTGAAAGCCACCTTCTCCGAATGTCTGTTCTTCTCTTGGTCTTGGACTGTACTGATCTGTTGATTTACCTAAAACATAAAGGTCAAGCTTCACTTTTTCATCTCAGCTTTAGACTGTTTCTTTTCCTTTAAGGAAATTATTGTTTTGGGAAGTTGAAAAAATAAATGTCATAAACTAATCTGTGACAAACAATTTGTGCATCATCTGCTTCCAAATGATCTCCTGGCTTTCTTCTAGCAATACCTGATAAAATGGCCTAATAAAAAATTTGTTGGTCCTTTTATTTTATCAAACCCCTTACATTCCTTGCAAGATCCAACAAAATTACCGTTAAAATTACCATAAAAAGGCCTCAATGAATTTAAGAAAGTTGAAGTCGACTGAACAAGATAAAAAAATGTATTCCCAAAAATTCATTTTGTAGCATTTCTGCGTCAGTCACTGTACACAGAGAACATGGTCTTATGGACTTGCATATGCCTCATAAAAGAATATTTATCACATGACAAGATGATAATCCACTACAGTCATGTTGTGTTCATTAAAATTGTTTCAATGCAATTCTGTAACAACTGTATGTTTTGAGATTTTTAAAGAAAAAAGAACCTCTTTTCCTTCTAGTGATCTATTCATGTGAGTGCATCAACAGACAAGAGAAAATTATTTCATAATGTTGTAATCAATTTTTCTCTTGCTGTTCAGAAACTAAAGTAAAACCAATCTAAATCTAGTCAAAACTGACCTGAATACATGCAGGTGAACATCAGTCCAAGTGCAGCTAATGCTCTCTGAGGATTTGGCAAACACAGCCTGCAATATACATACAACTTGAGTCAGCACAGTAGCACAATGAAATGTAATATGAAGACCAAATATGAATGAAATTATAACATCAAGTTATCAACATCCTCTTCTTTAAGCATTTCCTTTGTTGTTTTAACATTTTAACTAAATTCATCACTTTGTCCCTTCTATCCCACTATACAATACAGAATGCCAGATTTTTCTTTAACATTTCTGCTTCCTTTATGCTGCATTATTTCCCCAAAATAATGGCTTATGATACTTTTCCCACTTGTGATAGTGACAAAAAAAAACTCATGCTAACTTAACAATACTTTAAGAAAAGGCTGTTTCATGAAAAGAAAAAAAAAAAAAGGAAGTGGAGCAAAGCACTCTGCTTATATTTCCTTCACTAATTTCAACCCTACAGCCCTACCTGTCCATGCTGAGTTTGATGATGGTTTCTGTGTCTGTCTGAGTGAGCACATCTGTCAGCAACAGTCTCTCTGTGCCTTTCATCACCACCAGAAATACTGCAGTTGATACATTTTCTTCATTGCCAGAGGCTGTCTGCACTATCAACTAAAGATGATCAAAAAAAAAGGGGGGGGGGAGGGTAGGGGGGGGGAAATTTGCATTGCACTAGATTATGATAGACAGGTACGAACACAAAAACAGATAAAAGAAACAGATCAAGTTCCACAGCAACTTAAACTGAAAGTACCATGATTACGGTGCCACATTTTGATGTCAAAAAATGTATTTGTTTCTACTTCACATCTGACACTGATGCAATACAATTAAAAACCAGATGTTATCTCTTAACTATTTTAAAAATTTTAAAAAAACTGAAGTCAAGATCAGAGTTATTCATATTGAATGTTTCATTTATGTCATCAATACTGATGACATATTGATCATTCCTGTTTTGTATGGGCCTTTCTCAGTCAAGACTTCCCCTCCTGTTTTTCTTTTTCCGAATTGCTCAATCTGGAGTGGAGGACAGTTTAATGCATATTTCTATATAATTATTTTAAGACAACCGTCTTGATGAGACTTAAAAGCACACGAGTGCATACAGTTTAAACAAAACAAAACAAAAAAAATGGTGACATGAAAAAGCTCTCTTTACCTAAATTACTAAGACAATTACAGATAATCCCTTTTAATCTACTGGAAACCTTATCCCTGACTATCAATTCTACATTTGTCTTCGAGTTTCTCATATTAAATAAATGAAAGCACATGCTTTCTATCACTCTCTCTTTGTTTCCAATAATATCTTGTCTTACCTGCAAGATTCTTGCTGTAAAATCTGTGTCTTTGATCTCAGTGGAGAAATTCTCAATGATGTAAAAGGCAACTGCCCACATAGTGACAACAAACTGTTGACTGATAATGCATGCTCTGGAAGATTAGTGTGACAAGACCAAACATGAGTCCCATGCATTAACTCATGTATAACAAAAAAAATATATAGTGAGTAAATGTCTTACATAGAAATGTATGTCATTGCTGTATAAATATAAATTCATAGCTCACTATATAAAATGTCCATCTATAAGTCTTTTTGTGCTATGACATTGCTTTGCCTTGCCAAGATCTCTCACAATGATTCCAAAATTCCCTAAACTTATAAAGAGAACATGACCTAAGCAAATCAAATTACTTTATGAAGTGGATGGAGAAGAAACAATGCTGAAAATTAAAATTTTTTATACAGTGGTCTCTGCCTTAGAACCCGGTCATTGGGAGACAAAAAAAAGTGGGCTCTTAGGTGGACGGGTTCTTATGCGGATTGAAAGTTACGCAACCCATCTGACCATAGATTGTCTTCACTACTATGATTAGTTGATCGTCACTGTTAGTTAAAGATTTATCTATGCGAATAAATACAGCCTTCTTCCCTCTGTGTATGTTATGATTAGATATACAATTCCTGATCTTTTTTAGCATATAATTACACCAATACTGCCCATGTTTAAATGCCGTGTGAGTTTTCACATAATGGTATCACTGTTGAAAACATGATATTGCTATGCTACCCCACGGATAATCCCATGAGTGACCCAAGTGTTTATACACCGACCGAAGTAGCAGAATAGCTGACCAGCCAGGAGGCTAAACCTACTCCTCCTTATCCACAAAGCCAATCACAGGTGCTGTCCCATGTGTTGTCAAAGAAAGAAATGGTTACATATTAGTCAACAACGTGGCCTGATTATACAGTCATACATCAACCATCACTTCCATTTCTTTGTCTACCTGTTCTCTCCACCCTTGTCCCCATTTGACTGCACATCTAGCACTGTGCGTTTCTCTCAAGTGGACAGTATGATGTGGAATTATACCATAAGTACTCGGATGTCTTGGCCCGGCACAGGGCTCTTGGGCGGATTTTTTTATTTGGGAGCCCCCGAAGCGGGTTCTTAGAGGGGCAAATTATAGAGGAAAAATTCTGTTTCGCAGCAGAGGCGAGTTCTTAGGCGGACTGGGCTCTTAAGCGCAGGGTTCTTAGGCGGAGACCACTGCACTCTGTTTTTGGCTTATCTAAATTTAGTTTCCTTCATTCTGTAAAACTACTAGACTCTTATGAATCGCCAACAGTTCATAATCATGCCCAGTGGGATGTATGTACTGGCACCTGTAATTTGAAATTCCTCAGAGACCATTTTACTTCATCTTTTCGAAATTACATATTTTTATAAGTTCACAATTTTGTGATAAAAAAGAATATTACAGTTTTCTTTAAAATAAAAAAAAATGACAAATCAAATTCTTAGGTAATTATGCCAATAAAATTACAAATATGTGGATTTCTGTAAAAGTTGTGGGGCTGGCTTTCAAAAAATAATAAAGGCTCCCATATTTAATCACTGTTTTTGCGTGTATGCATGTGTGTTGTGTTTTGTTTTTCATAATAGCTCTGTACTCACTGTGAAACAATAGCCAGATGTTTGGCTAGAAAATCAGTCAGGATGGGGAGCAGAGCTGTATTGAGATCTGTGACTCCACCTTCCAGTAGATACAGTGACCCAAACAGGGCAGAGATTTTGGTAGGCAGGTGAGTACTCTTCAGTCCTGTCTCCACCAGCTTGACCACTCGCTCACTGACCAAGGCTTCCTATGCCAGAGAAACATCATGTCCTTCATCAGTGTCAAAAAACATGTCTACAGATCCTCACTGATCTCTCCTGACAGGCAAGATCTCTGACATTTTCTTTTCAACTTTTCTTTTCATCAATAATGTTAATTTAATATAGAGCCTAAGGCGCAGACCACTTGAACTTTTTAACTCGGCGAACAATTTAAAATCTAAATAACAGATTTACAGACTCAAAATTTGAATAAATATGATGTATTTGAACACGTTGGAATAAACCAAACCAAAGTTCTTTTGGATTAACTAACTCTCTGAGAATAAATTTTTGTTCTCGAATTTGAACTGTTCACTTTGATATAAGAAGAGCAAATTTAACTGATCCACATTTATAAATTTGTTGCATAAATTACTGCACATTAATACAAATTTCCTCTCTCTTATGTAAGATATAACAATAACGCAAAAGAAAACCAATAATAGTAGCAGCGTGAAACAAACAATTGCATTTACATCTGTGTGCAAAGTGTCCTCATTTGGAATGGAGTATTTGCTATGAGCTTAAAAATTTTCCAAGTGTAACACGATATTTTGTGTTAGTGGGTTTTTCAAGCAAGAAATTCAATAAAAACAAAGCAATATAATAATCATTTCAAAACAATAATGCATACATCTGTCATAACCTGAATGTAAAATGTCCTTACAAGGATTGCCATTACAGCTAGTGGAATAGTCTGCCATAATCTTTGAACCCAAAAAGAATTTCTGTGATACACTTCAACTTCAGGGATTCAAGTGTGGTAATGGTTTTTCAGGCAAGGAATTAAATGATCACAACAACAATGCATTTACTTATGATGAACTGAATTCGAAATATTATGACTCACCGTGCCCACGATGGCTGTGGCCTTGCACATGCCAGCCACCAGGTACTGGGAGATGAGCTCATCCTCCACAGGATGACCTTTGAGCAAGTCCAAGAGAATGTCTTGCATAAATTCAAACTGTTCTCTTTCCATGAAGAGGTCAGAGAGACAAACCATCTGCAGAAGATACATAACACATCATATATAGAACGAACCTAAGTAATGGGTTTGATCAAAAGATAAACGAAACAGCAGCATTAATTTTATACAAAATATAAACCAATGGTTGTATAAAGCACAGGAAAAGTGGTAAATTTTCAAGCTCAGTGAATATTCTAAAAGATCAGAAATATATCATATCATCTTTGTGAGGAGCTGGGCATGAAAGGCATCAATTATGAGACTCACTATCATTTTCCTTTCTGAACTGTTTTTCATTTTAATATAAAGATGGAAAATATTTTCTCTTTCACTGAAGGCACAAAAATTGATACTTGAGATTAAACCATTGTATCAGCCAAACACTTGAACAACTACTGCAATAGTAATCTTTTCCTCTCTTTTTTTTTATCTTTTAAATCAGAGGGGTTCTATAAAAGAGAATACAATATTTGCACTTCTGCACATAAAAAAAGTGTCTGATCCTATATTCCACATGAAGAAATAATATCCCAAGTGATACTTACCCCTTCATGACCCATATGAGAATGAAATTCAGCAATTTTTTGTATACAGTAAAAGTACTGAGATGCTGCTATGACAAATGCCATTTGTCACACACTGACAGCCGTCAGGACCATAAGACAAACAACATTCATCATAGAGTCTATTTGCAAATTGTAATTACATGAGACTCGATAGCTACAAACAGACTGCAGATCCGAATTCAGTGCTACTTTTTCCCTATGAATAGACCTCTTATTTGCAAAAAGTGTTGTTGAATCTAATGAATCAGAATTGATTTCATTCACATTAGTTTTAGTTTATATGATGCTCTCAATAAGCTCAAACTCCTTTAAAACCACTTTATCATGATGAAATTAGGAAGCTTCTTATGAATGATGGAAGTGATGATAAATCATAATTATCTGAATAATTAGTCAGTTCTAGATGTGAGAAACACAGGTAAGGGGGATGACATTAAAATTACACTAACAGATCTAAATCTACGAGCCATTTTGCAGATAAATGTGTCAGTTTATATATCATTCTTCAGATAATTCACTTCTGTTTTGAAATAATCAGATATACATCACACCAAAACCCATAATAAGCCAATAAAGAGATTCTACTTTTTCATAAGATACTGTGTGTCATTAAGAATTGAAAAATGGGGAGAAACAATGAGCAATGAAAAGCAAACTGTCCTTGAGACATGAAGGGGTTAACGAACCTTTTTTTATAAATTTATTACACCACTGGAAGAAAAACAAAAAAACAAACAAGAAAACTCAGATGACAGACACAATATCTCAGATTAATAACACTGGGACTTACAGATTTGACAACTGAATTGAGAAGCATGAGAGGAGGTTTGGGGCTGTTATCAATATGAAGCCAAGCTCCATACAATTCCAATAAAAACTGCAGGCAGGAATGAACATCTAAGCCACAGTTATGGATAGAGCGAGTAGAGGCCAGGTGACCAGTGGATGAAGGGATGGTTGCTGTGGTTCCTCCTTGCCCCCCTGGACTTTCCATGGAGTCAGTTGTGTCAGAATTGGACAGGTTACTGTCCAGATTTCCAACAAGGGACCAGGTTGACTCAACCGAGATCTGTAAACAAAACAAAAAGAGCAATAAGAAAAACACAAAAAAATGGGTTATGGAAAATAAGTCCTTGAATTATTGGACTACACTGAATATTTAAGCAAAGGACATATATTTTTATTTCAATAGCAAAAAAATTCTTCATCTGTGGTAAAATTTATATAAATTTTAAAAGTTCAAAAGCTCACATTATTTCCTTCATGTTAAACAAAAAACAGGATTACATACTCATAACCAAAACTATGACTTATCATTATCTATTTTTTTTTTTTTTTCACTTGTTCCAATCTTCAGTGATGCCTGATGAACTTCAGGGAACTGACACACACATGCATACATTCGCACATAAGCATGCACAGATACAATGAGTTAAAGTATTGAAGCTATTGTACACACTCAGTGTTGCAAGAGGAAAAATTTACAGAACAGACCTGTCCAAGATAGAATTCCTCAGATCCTAGTTCTCTCTCCAAGTTGCTTTCATAAAGACTCATACTGCTCCTTTCTGATGGATTACCACTGTAAGCTTGCGGTACTAAACGATCAGGTCTGAAAGAGACATTTACATGAATGAACATTAATGTCTATAATCATTTTCAACTTAATTCAGGTAATACAAACCTTGTCTAAAGTAGCCAAAAGAACACAAAGGTACATTTAATCATTTCAAAAACTGATGAAACAGTCATAAATATAAGACTGACTGCCACAACTGAATTTGTAAATTCATTTGTTATCACCAACAAAAATAATTTTGCTCCTGTATCACTAGCCATAGAAATATTTGTTCCACAACCTCAGCAGTCACCTGTTTTGACAAGTCTTAATCACTAATTATTCTCATGATGTATCTGTGTCAGCAGTTGATGAGAGAGAGAAACTGAAATGGTTAACTGTTTGATTCTCTCTCAAGTGTCATTTTCAAGTATCTTTAATACAAATAATTCAACTGTCATTTAACAACGGAAAACCTAGGTAATATCTACACAATGCATTATTCAAAACATGAACATCAGCTATTGTCAATATGTGATACTTAAATGCAATTTGCTGTTTTAAGTTAAAACAGCATTGATCATACATGGCATTGTTTACCTTGAAGCACACAAATTGATGATTTCTTGTTCGATTAAACCACGGATGACTGACAACTTCTTCCCGCATCTGTAATGAGCAACAATAAATGATGTTGTACTAAGAATCAATGATAAAAAAAACATAAACAGATAAAAGAAAATATAAACTCTTGCACAAAGAAAACAAAAATTGTAACTCTGGGTAAATCACATTTTCAGCCTTTTCTTGTTGTTCTTTCTGATGTAGAAGTTTCAGAAATTGCTGGTATTATATCTATGATTAAGGAAACAGTCTTACCTGGTGTGAAGGAATGCTAATGGTTTATCTCTGGGTCGTGTCTCATAGTAACTGTTCCCTGGATTTCCTGCACTAGGCACTAGAGAGGACTGCAGTAGTAGAGATGTGATCGCTTTCACAGCTATAACCATACCCTGGGCTTGCTCAATCTCTTCCTGATATGAATTATATGAATCCTAAGTAAATCATTCAGTTAAGGTAATAAATAATGCATATCAAGTGTTTCAGCAAAGGGGTTTAAACATGTTGTTTTATCAAATTTCAAGGCATATATCTTTAATTATCTGACAGCGTCTCTTTAAGACTGTCTTTTCATTCAGAATGACTTCATGCTAGGAGCTATCTAATTAGTGAGACATAACAGTTTACCAGGTTCAAATCCTTCTCATTTTCAGTTCTCACATAATTAACATAAAAAAAAAAGTGCAGTGCCACTTTGAGATCAAACACATATGTAATAAACACAAGATCAATATAAAATAACGTTGTATGTATCAACTTACTTCTGGAGACAATTCATGACCTGTATGGGAAACAGGGTTCAATACACCCAACAAACTCATCCAGCTCTCCTCAAATTGTTGTCTATTTACCCAACCTTGCAAAGAAGAAATAAGACAATTCTTGCAATTCTACATATGCAGAAACAAAAGATAACAACTGAGATGACAGAATACCACATTACATTAACCTCTTCGATCCCTTTAGGACGTATGCTGTATGGCCCAAAAGTAAACAACTTATCGTGCTGGGCAATGCACATCCCAGAAGAAATTGAAATCCCCATTCCCATTCACCAGTTGTATGTGCGTTGTACGGCTTTTCTTTGAGCAGCTATAACTTTTCTGTTTACAAAGTTTACAAGTTCTGGCTATAATTTTATGAAGTCTGGAAGTGCACAAATGTAGTACTCAGGTTTTCATACTGCTAGCACAACTGCCATGACTGCAGTAGGACTGTAAACACTGATTTAGATTTAGATCTAGATCTAGTAGTTCTAATCCAAGTCCAGTTGCTAGCACTTCTTTATCATTACAAATGAAAATTATCTGGCCTTGACTGGTATAAAATGAAAGTTCATTATATATACATCTTTACATAGTTAGCTTCATTAGTTATACTGCTATACCCAATCAAAGAACACAACCACTAAACAAATGAAAACCCCTGTGTAAACTGGAACCAGAACCCAAATATTTAGTGTTGTAAAAATTCGCAAAACCCCTACATAGTGAAAGGGTTAAGAATGTTTGTGGATCTTCATTTTTTTCATCTGTTTTCAAAATTGCTAAATGGAAGTCCAAGACCCGCTTGACCACATCTTGTAAGAGTGCACTAGTGAATAAAATCAATGTCTTTACTCAATTATTCAAACTGCCTGTTTCCTGAAGGTAAATAATTTTTGCTGTCTTCTGGATCTATATCATTGTTCCTGTTTTCCGAAAATGTATCATTTTCTCAGTCTCTGTTTATCTTACCAAGAGAATTAATTCTGGATACAAACTCCTTCAGCACATCTTTCTCTTGCAGGTACTCTACGGGTAAGGGAGGCAGACAGGTGCGCAGCTCTCCCACAGGTGTAGGGGACCATCCCAGTCTCCAGACCAGTGGGGGAGTGCGTGCATAAGTGTTCACTGCTGGCAATCTTGCAACAGCTGGAGGGTGACCATAAAATTATGAAAAAACATTGTGTTTTACTATAATATTCAAGAGTAATATTATCATCCATTGTCAAAATATTAACAACTTAAGATCACATGGTTCACAGAAAAAGCGGACAAGGTGCACATTTATATGCATTCTTTCCAAGACAAATGAGCAAAATCTTTAAATGTGGAGAGAGTGAGAGAGTGTTTCACAGTAAGTTGGGTAGGTGAAATAAGAAAATGCTTCATTAACATCCAGGGGTATGTGCCTTAAGGGTAATGATGAATATTAAGGCTTGCGTGATCCTTACCTAGAAAGCCCTTAATTACTTTCATATGGAAAAAATTTTAGAATTTTTACATTGCTAAATGTCAAAAACAAGGTTTTCCATTTCTAAAACTTACATATGATGATATTTCTCAATGTTGATGCTAGAAAGCGAGGCAGGCATGGTTGCTTCTCTTCACTTGAATCTAGCCTTGTGTGCAAACAGTGAATCAATTCAGAAATCTCATCACATGCTCGGATAAGGCAGGCTGCCAACGACACTGGAAGAGAAGAGAATTAAAAGTCTGTGGTTAAGTTCGATTATAAATTATATTAACAATACGGATGACCATTTTGTTCTTCTTTGTGCCCTGAAAATGGGAAACATTTTGTGTGTATCATTGCTTGCTGAACAAAAAAACTGAAATAAATGAGATGATCAAATTATTCTTAAATATACCATTACAAAAAGCAGTATGAGAAAAACATAAGGCTCATCTATGTTACTTCCAAGTGGAAAGAAAACATAAAAAGATTTCAAGTAGTTATCACTTTATCTATCAGGCAAATATACCAGCTACATTAATGCTCGGGCATTTTTTCTTTCCACACAGTATGAAATCTGAGTTACTCACCATCATCTTCTTCAGCATCATCTCTGCGATCATCTTGAAATAAAACTGCCACTTGTTCACCTGGAAGAACTGCCACTGGAATGGCAAGGTTCAATCTCAGAAAGAGCTATAACACCTTCAATAATCAATATCTATAATTTGTTACGATTTCACAAAGCACTGTTGATCCAATCTGTTTCATGAACTTTAATAAAAGAAACAATCATTTAATTCCAATTTTAAACTGTTGAAATTAAAATATGGGGAACAAACTTTAGTTCTGATCATGTTAGCAGTAAACCACTCTAGAATTCTATATAGATGATAGACATTTATTAGGTTCACTATGAAGTGAGAAATATTGGCTGCTGTTAAATATGTGTATGTGAATTGTTATGGGTATCTTCAAATGACATTACTTCATCAGCCCTCAAGCATCCTGCTGCCTAACATAACAAATCTTAACCGCATGTGTCCACAGCAACTTTCTGAGTGGCCGGAACTATAAGCAGAGTGCTAGGAAACCACTTACTTGAAGCCAGTAGCTGGTACAGGGAGGATACAATAGAACAGACCCAAGAGGCATGTTCAGTTTGCCCTATCAGAGCATGTAGACTGGGATCTTGTAGCAGCAGCGACAAACATGATAGGCTGTTCTGGATATGCTCTGACTCAGGCAGCAGGTCATGGTTAACTGACCAATGAATAAGCTGGGGAGATAAAAAAAAAAAAGTATAAGAATTAAGTTGACGGTTTTTAGATTTTTTCGCCGTTTTAGTATAAATAAAGAGGTATTTAAAACATATAAATATTTCATCAGAACAAATTTTAATATCTGCTTAATGATAATTTATCCTCCATTATCAGATTCCCTCAAAGCTGAATAAAAGCAATTATTTATGGCTTAGAAGATGATGTTCTATAAAATATGATCCAGAACACACAAATACCTTATAGCAAAAGTTACCTCTGCACAAAGAACAGCAAAACCAGCAATGTCTTCATGAGACTCAAGTGGCAGTTCTGCTTTCCATGGGAAGTGATTGCGGGCCACCATATAGCGCACCAGAGCAGATGCTAGGCAGAAGTTGCTCTCTACCCACTGAGCATCTGTAAAGAGTTCCTCTATGCGATCCATGTAATGAAGGCTTGATGCTGGGGCAGAGTCTGAAATCATTTCACATGTGGATCATACACTGACTGCAGGAAGGTATATATATCGCATCACAGCTGATTTCCACATCTCCCTAACCATAATGTAAAAAGATTAAAATAATCATGTTATTTTTTTGTTATCTGACAATATCAAATTACCTACTCTAATATAATTTTTCCTTTTCATTATTTAAATTATATGCCTTTTCCTTTCTGCATGAAAACATTGAGATTCATTATCTCATAAGATTATTTGTTTCTGGTGCTCTATAAATAAAATCAATATATTTCAGGCAAAACTGTAAAGAACAGTTATAGATACAAGCAGTAACCTTTAAACAAAAAGGAGAATTCCGCTATTCATAATTTCAAACATAGATTCACACTCATCTCTTTTCCTGAAAATGATTCCCTTTGCATTAACTGATAAAATCACAAACCACAAGTCAATCAAACTCCAGGGAAATCTACATCTTGATCAAAGAAAAAAAAAGGGAATATTTTTCACTTTCTATCTAAATAAGCTCTATAATTGTGTGCTGCAAAAAAAAAAAAAAAGAAAGCAAATTATCTTTTCAGTTGTGTGTCAGTTGTCTTTTCACCCTGCCAAAAGGACTGAAAAGTCCAACAAAGAGGTTGGAAAGAAGAAAAAAGTTGAATCTCCACCTAGGACAGCAGATCCAATATCCTGGAAAATGCTTACCTATGAAGACCAAACACTGGTGAGGAGCAGGAAGCTGGCTGACAACATTATTAATGTGTCTGAATAAAGTCAACTGAGAGGCCTGAAACAGAGGGTCCAAGTTACGCTCTGCAGAGGCAGGCAGTGGGCTTCCACCATTCATCTCAACATCACGATTGTAACGTAGCACTGAGCGAAATGCACCCAGCGACATGCATTCTTCTAGAATTGATAAGCTAAATTCCTGAAACAAAACAAATGTTCATATTATGAAAATATTCTTCTCTTTCTGAGTGACCTGAAAATGTACACATATATTTCAATACCGAGATGTTAAGAGCTTGAAAGTATTAGCATCTAAATCTGAATGTACATAAATATGATTCAGACATACTATCACATAATGATTTGTATAAATGCCTTGAATTATCAATCAGATCTACATTTTCTGTAAACTGTGCTCTGATTAAAATTCAGAACTTTTACTTAGTATTATGTATTCCTACAATATTATTTGTGCATAATGACTCTAAATGAAATTTAAGGTCATGTGCAGGCAAATAAATGTCAAAATTTTCAATTTTTGGGTCAAGCTGAAAAAACTTCAGTTTTGCTTCTTTATTCACTATACATGAGACATGACTGTATCAGCATGTAAAAATAAAGTGAAGGGAGTCTCCTTTTCATGTTTTTGTCTTAATTTTGATGTTCATATTCATACTGAGAAAAAAAATTAATTCTTTCATGGATCTTCTCAAAAAATATTTTTTCTGCAGAATAATCCCTGCTGCTTTTATTTTTCTTACTTTTAGTCCGACCTGGCTAAAATTTGCCAGGCTGCTTTATCATTGTAGAAAAAAAGTTACATAGAACAAAACTTTAATTACTTTACCCATTTTTGTGTTGTTGCTGTTTGAATAAGGAAAATTAATCAAAAATAGACACATAAATGATTATCAAGTTTGTTCCTGAAAGACAGAACTAACAAATTTCAAATCCTTGTCTACAAAGATGTCTACATGTCCCAAGTTGTTTCATGCCAAGTTTTTTAACTCACTGACAAAAAAACTTAATTCAAAATGGCTGCCATTATTATTACATAATGATGAAACAAAATTTTTTGCTTCTTTGCCATGTCCTAGCAACTTAGTGAACAAGTGCATGATGCAAAAACAGTCTTTTCTTAAGAAATGGTCGCGCTGGTTTTTGTAGCACATGCCCTTAAAAAATTGTGACGATCCACACCAGTCAATAACAACAAACTGAACTTCACACTTATCTTGTCAAATGAAAAGCATAAACACAAACAAAATAAAAGGAAATAATGTTACCTTTGTCATAGTTATGGACAGAATATCTGGATAATCCAATCTTTGCAAAAGAAAGGCACATTCTCGTGTCCTGGGGCTGATCTGAAAGCACTGTTCTTTGACAATGGAAAGATAAAATTCCTGAGGAATTGTCAGAAAAAAAGAGAGATGAGAACCATCTTACACTCTAATCCTCAGAAGCACAAGCTTATGAGCACAGGCACAGATTCTGATTTTGCTCATGTGATTCACATGAATCAGATATCATAATCCATATCTCATTAACAAGAACCATTTTCTATCTATGATGACATTCCCGTAAAGTGATCTGCTAGAAGCAAAAAGAAATGTTATATCTTGTTCATTACCACATGTATGACAGTTGACGTAACAAAATAGTCTGAGTTTTCTACCATCGTTTCTGAGATATACTCAGAATAAGTGATCCTTGTCTTCTTTGATGGGAAGACTTACTGAAGAAATTCTAACCCTCCAATAATCATTCAAGAGTCATACTGAAAGTATTCTTTTGCTCATATTACTATTACCATAGGAAAACAACAATAAGGAACTCTCCATTTTTCTTTACTGAGTATAGATTTTGATTCAAGATAAATCTGTGTTCACTAGCTAATTTAGATTTCAGCTGAAGCATTAGACAAATGAAAGCAATTAAAATAAAACTGTACTCAGCCCTCATTGTCTGACCTTATCAATACTGATACTGGCAACATTGACAGGGGACAGAGACAAGGGATGAGATCGTTCTGGGGATAGTTTGATCTGAGCAGTGGAACCAGCTGTAATGCATAACTTGCTGAGCAAGGATGCTAAACGCTGATGTCTGAAATACATATGAAAAGATGATTAGACAATCCATTGACCTTTTGAAAAAAAATAATCTGTGACAAACATGATGCATATAACATTTGTAAAAGCATTCCAAAGTCTAAAAGGACAGGAATACAGCATCTTCAAAACTGATGACATGGAGATATCTTCACTGTCACAAATATTAGAATACTTTGCCAATCAAAAAGTCTGACTTCACACCACCCAGCCCCATATCAACCAAAATGAGATCAACGAGAGACAATCATTCACAGCACAAAAGCTTATTTCCTTTGCAAAGAAATCCTATGCTACTGATGATGTTGAGATGAAATGGATTTCCTGCACATAAGCCACCTTGTCTCAAAATGACCAGCTTCATCAGTATGAATACACAGATCCTATCATTTTTTCCCAGAACTATGTTTCACATTTGATTACAATATGCTGAGAAAGATGCAGAAGGATTTAAGGGGAGGAGCGCCACATGAATATCGAAAAAATCGATGTCATAAGGTCTTTTCCACTAAGTGCAGTTTCACTA
>JBCEWB010778350.1:0-15000 GCA_039654565.1 Peronia peronii | reverse complement strand
TTTGCTGAAAAAGGAAACATTTTTCCTTTTTTTTTTTTTTTGCCTTCGGTCCACCGCCTCTTCCCCTCCCCCCCCCCCCCCCTTCCCTCTCGGGCGATCTTTCCGTCCCCTTTCTCCCGGCAAACTCTTGCACTTTCCTGTTCTAAATCTTCTGCATCATTTTTGTTTTTTCTTTATAGATCTAGGTTTTAGATCTACTGGCCAAGAGTTGGATGTTCATCTTTTCTTAGGAAAGGATAAACTTCCCAACAGCTTTAACCCACCTTCACCTCCCTCAACCCTCCCCCCCCCCCCTTCCAACCCCCTCCCACTCCCCCTGATTACAACATCAGGGCTTTATGGCCAAATGTACTGTGGGGAAACATTCGCTCTTTCACACGTTTTAATACATTGCCCATCAACATGATGGATTTTCTAAATATGTAAGGATAAGATTATTTTGGTGATACAAACATGCTCTTCCTTATATTCATGCATTGTCCATCTAGACAGACTTTCTAAAAGTGCACAGCCAAATATTTGTAAAGGATTAATGTGATGACGCAATCATATTCCAGCTATAAACAGACTGGAGTTTTTAAGATGTTCTATTTCGAGAAGATTCTTTTTGGTGATAGAATCAGAGGTCTACGCGTTGAAGGAAAAATCCAGCTCAGCATTCTACCAGTCATCTTCATTTATATCAAAATTCTTCTTCTTGTCCTGTTGTTGCCAGTTGCGATGGATACTTAAGACAGTTCAAACCTCAAGATGTAACAAAGAACAAGTAGATCTGCCAGTCTTTGTATGCTGGTGTTCCCTACACGAGCTGCTGGCATTGATCCCTTTGACATTGGCATTGACAAGGCTTAGGATGATGTTGTTGTTACGAGATAGACTGTGTGTGGATACACTGGCCAAACCGTTCGATAACTTCATTTGGTGAGGCCGTGGGATGGGTACAATACTCGAGTAGCCTGTCTTTCGAGATATGTCTATTTCGAGAGTTTTGCTTACACGTGTCTGGTCTAAGAGTTTGCCCACACAGGTCTGGGATATGTGGACAGGGCATCCAGACGGTTCGATGGCTCTATTTCATGTCGACGCTGGTGAGGCCGTGGATGGAGATGATAACCGAGTAGATCTATATTTTGAAAGTGCGCCTATTCTGAGAGTTGGCTTTCACAAGTCTTAGAAATATGGATGCATCAGTTCGATATTGTTTGCATCGATTTTCTGCATATAATAGGCTGCTGCGTATATTGTTATCAAGTATATTTCGAGAGCAGTCTATATTTTGAAAGTTTACTCAAAAGAGTCTAGGAAGTTTGGATACATCATCTAGACCGTTCGATAACTTATTTGTTGTCAGCACTAGAGAGGGCGAGGCCATAATGATCGAATATATGTTGAGATGTGTCTATTTCTGTGGGTCAGCTGACACGGGTCTGGGAAAGTTGGATGCAGCATCAACACTGCTCCGTTATTTCATTAGAAGAGTACATTGGAGGGATCGTGGAGGGGATATCATACTCGAGTACATTTCGTGAGTGCGTGTACTGTAATAGTTTGCTGACACGGCTCATAGAAGTGTGGATGAATTACGCTGCGTATAATTCCAAATCGCTCAATAACTCCATCGGCTGATGACAGAAAAGCGGCGCGTCAGACATGATGACAGACTGCGTTTTTGACAGCTCCGGTTACTAAAGTCTAATAGATGTGGGGACACTATCAAAGCTGGTCGATAACTTCATTTGCTGATAAGAGAGGAGAGGCTGCAAACATGATAGAGTAATAGTTTGGGAGCCGGTAGATTGGCCAAGTGGCAAGACTATGACATGGCGCACAGGGAAAGAAAGGAGTTGCTATCTTGCCACTAGATCTAGCTTTACTTTTAGATCTGCTTTAGACAATATGTAAATGTAAGCCCTAGAGCTTATGATCTAGAAACTCCATGAATTCTCTATCATTATGTGTTGTGTTTATTGTAAGCCTAAGTCATATCCAGGGGAGGGAGGGGGGGGGGGGGGAGGGGGCTCCAGTTTAACAATGAAATGATTATATTTTATGTAAGTCATGTGACTATTTTGGACTTGTGATGGAAAAATAGTCATTTACCCATTTTGAAGTAGTCTGACAACAATTTACTTACTTTAGCATGAACCAATATCACTAGCATTTGACAATAAACTTTTAAAATAAAAATAAAAAAAGAGGGGGTGATAAAATGAACATCTAATCCGGATTCAACGACCCTTGGTTTCCTAAGTCGTTAATTCTGTAAAAAGATAGCTGAGTTGACAACTTCATATACCGGTATCTGGACAGAAATATGGACACGTAGTCAGTCAAACAGATCGGCAGAATATTTTGGTTCCAATTCCATTCTGAGTTCACAATTTCCACAACCGGTCCGTGCTATGGTACTCATACAACACTACTATCCATCCAAGACATATTAATAGATATTTACTGCAAACCGATCCAATCCATATTTCATCCTGCCCATCTCGATTAACGCGCTTTTCAGCCACGGACTGCTATCTCGGTTTCTCATCTCCCCCCAAAAAACAAGCAACTTACTACGGTCATTCATCTCCACTTTTCCCTACTTTTTTATTACTTCATAATTAAACAACAGCATGTATGCTACTGTCTCCTCTGTGCAAAACTCATTGATCCGTATCACTTTTGAACAGTAAGAATTCTTTCTTATTCTTTTTATAGAGTTTTCGATGCGCCAAAACTACAACAGTTTTCCTACGGCTCTAGAAGGCAGTGAACTAATACATGTGTATTTAAAAAATCTAGTTGTTCTGGTTCTGGCGGTTTGAAGATTAAACTGTATTGTAATAAACTTGACGACAAAATTCCATAATATCTGACTCCAGATTACACAGCCCACCTTCCCCCTCTCACAATGCCCATTTCCTTGATTACAATTTTTTTTTTTTTGTAAAATCATTATTTTTGATGTCATTTTTTTCTCCTTCTTCACTTCAAAGACAACAATTGCTGTGTCTGACTGATTCTAATGCTCTTTTATGTTACAGTTTTTTTTTGCGTCTTTTTTTTTTTTTTTGTCTGTACAGTAAGATGAATTCCCAAGACTTTGATAACGTGCTCAATCGGGTGCATCATCTTGTATGATGAGCATTATCGTAATCCCCTACCTTTATTCGTTTCCATCTTCTTCTATCTTCTCTCTCTGCTCTATTTTTATCGCCGTATGTTTCCATCAATTCATCCATCAGTTCATTCATATATCCACCCACCTATCCATCCATCCAACCATCCATCCACCATCCTTCCATCCATCCATCCATCCAACAATCCATCCATCCATTCAACAATCCATCCATGCATCCATCTACCCGTCCATCGATCCATCCATCCACCCACCCATCCATTTATCCATCCATCTACCCACCCACCCACACACCCATCCATCCTTTCCCCCAAACATACTTCTCTCTGTCTATCTGCACAACTCCAATTTGCCTGTCCATCTGCCAGTCTCTCCGCATATCCCTAGGTACAGCTTCCCATCTAGTTCTCTGTTCATTTGACTGTCTGTTTGCCTGTCCGTTTGTCCTTCTGTCTATCAATGTATTATCTTCACATCAATGAGCCATTTTTTTTACAGCAGTTACGCCACTTCCCTTTGCCAAGTATAAGAGATAAATATCACTTTTTCTTTTGTGATTTGAAACACATGAAGAAAAGAATTATGAAAAAAAAATCACGATGAGGAAATAAAAAAAAACACACACACAAAACTGTTCATCACATGGTGAATTTTCAGAATTTTTCATAATTTTGTTTTGAATAACGGAAGAATAAATGATTTTTCTTCTTTATAATGTTTATGTTATACCTCCTATACTTGACATAGAGATGTAATTTGGCTATCACAGTGGCTCATTTTATCCACTCAGCCCAACTTCTTGCCAAATTTAATTATTGCAGCCTATTTTGTACGATAACGAAACAAGGACGATAATGCTTGAATTAACATATATTATATAAGGCATGTAACACAAGGCAGCGTCAACACAGCTAGACAGAGAACTGAACGGCACGTCCCTGGGAATTTTTCTGCAGCTCTTGGTGTTTTATATTTTCAGATGATTTCTAGATGTATTGTTGTTGGAAAGCCAAGCCCTAGTCCCCACCCCCCCCCCCTTTTTTTTTTCTCATTCTCCAACACCCAGCTTCCTCCTTATTCCATATCCTATGACAGGCGAGATCATCACCCGCAGGAGGTTGAAAGACAAAAGTAAACCGTAATCGTAACCTGTGACCGGCAATATTACATACTGCACTCCGGTCGAAAGGGCACCTTGACTTCTAGGATATCTTAACCTTTTCACTGCCAAAATACAGGCACCTATTGTGCTGTCTCCTCCGTTCAAGGTACTATGTATACTGGAGTGCGGACTCACGACGCTGCCTTGACAAAACACAATGTATCTAGCGTGCCAATACAGGAGCCATGGCCATGAGGTTAGATTTAGTATTGCTATACGTGAGTTTCGTTTAGTTTTGTCCGTGGTAACAGAACAACAACGGCGTCAAGTCTTAACGTTAAAATAGGTTTCTTGCCCTCATCGCCATGGCTCCACATTCGGCACGCCTGAAGTTATCAGTCCGCTCTCCAGTATAATAGTATAAGCTCCTTGCCTCTGTTTTAAATCCGGTGATCTCTGTCAGCCGCTGAGCACCATATTCTGTAACCGTATTGTTTCTGAAACTGTTGTTTTGTTTTTTGTTGTTGTTTTTCTGCAAACCCAGTTGCAACAGCCAGATCAGATACTCTGATAGTTTGCAATTATATTTGAAAACTTCACCTATTCACTCTTGGCACTTGAAGGATTAAAAAAGCGACCAGCATTTCTTGCTTTCTGATCTGTGCACATTTTGGCACACATTTTTTTTTTAAAACCTTTCAATCCTGAGATAGCAGGATTATCTCGGCTTTTTTAAGTAGCTGCCTGATTTTGGTAAGAATTTTTGTGGGTAGAAATTTGGAATTGGAAATTTTGCCACGTCATGCAGCTTTCATGTCACCAAGGATTTATTTAGCTATAAAAAAAAAACAACAACACATAAATAAAAACTAATAATCCTAAGCTGCAAAAAAAAAGCAAACAATGTGCCATTCTGGCCATCAGCCAAATTACTTCCCTCTGCCAAGTACAAGCGGTGTAAACACAGGCATTATAAGACAGGAAAAAAAATCACTTTTTCTCTTATTATTTGAAAGTGAATAACAGAAAATTCTGGAAAATTCACCATGTCTTCTCAAACTGACAATTTTTTCCTTCAGATGTTCCAAATAATAAGAACTAAAGTTTGGGTTTTTTTTTTTTTTTCTTTCTTTCTTTCCAATGTTTATAACTATGCCGCTTGTATTTGGCAAAGGGAAGTAACTTAGCTGCCTGACAAAATGGCTCATTGAACTCCTAGACACACAGGAGGATGACTGACTCAGAGACCACATTAATTAAGATACAGCTGTCTTAGCATATGACATACACAAAAGCAATGCAACATGCCTTTTACCAACAAACTGAGCAAGAGAGGAGGTTCTGGAGCATCCTGATCTGGTAGATCATGCTGAGACTGACGTTTTAATTATGCCTTTGAGCCACTTGTGGACACCTATCTCGTAAGCTGACACTTCGAAGACACTGGTCTGATTAATAATTACTGTGCTGATCATGTTGCTCTCAACTCTACATCTTCTGACAGTCACAAGTTATTCATTTCAAGTTAATCAAAACATGGCCCAAGAAAGGCTAAAATTACTGATATCATAATACATATACTGTTGAAAATACATCACTCTACAAGGCACAAATTCAGGCACCAGGATGCTCATCCAGCTACTCTATTTACATAAACTATCCCCTGCACACACATGGTCACTCTTTAACTTTAAGCTTTCCTCCATGCAGACACTGCCATCCAAAGACCACTGTGCATTCATCTATACACACTACATCATGTACATAAGCAGCAAACATATCTGAAAATGCACGACTTTTTTCACAACTCACAAGGCTCTACAATTTCAGTCTAAATTCATATCCACATAATGACAGTCTTTTCACTTTGCGGATTTCTCATTTTGTGAAATCAAATTCAATACGCAGAAACATGTATGTGTTTCATTATGTTCCACATCCAGGCTTTAACAATTATTTGAGCTTATATAAATAAGCTCTGAGTGATATTCTGTTCATCAACCTTAGCATTAATGTTATTCTGAGAACACAAACAATATAAAGCTCAAGGCATGAAAAGAAATTTGGAATTCTATAAAATCACATGTTATGACTGATAAGCCCAGCACAACTGCACATTTAGCCTAAAATCTTTATTTTGTCAGTAGTGGCAAATTGTATTTCTAACTTTAATTCTAGTCTACAAAAACAGCAGTCTCGACAAGCCACAGCAAATAACTAATTTGTTCTTAATCTAATTTTTTAACATGAATTGACACATACATACAAAAATTGAAACTACCAGAGCAATATATGAATAAACTTAACTCATATGTTTATATTATGCAAAATATGAGCTCTGACTGACTTTGGTTACCAATAATTTTTTAACAGTTCTGACAAAGACCAATTTTGTCCTCCTTTCAAAAGGCAAATTATTGTTTTCAAAACTTGAGATTACATTACATAGATCACTAGAATTTCCTGAAGGCAAATGTGAAAAGGTTATGCAGTCAACTATTTCAATGATAATCACTTTAAACACATAATTTTAACGAGTATCTACAATTTTCCATGTAGTAATGTTTTTGTGAGACAACTATTTATCAAGTGAATTCACTCTGCCTCTCAAGTTACAAGTGAAAAGATTCAGAGCATCAAAACCAAAAGTTTCCTTGTTACTTGTAGTACCAGTGGCAGTAGGTTTGGTAGAGCAAAGCTATTACTTAGACATGTTTAAATATAGTTTTTTTTTCCTGTTATTTTATTTGATTATCTGTCTTCATAAACTTTCAATGTATTATTTAAATTATTTCCTAGTGGTAAAAATGCTCCCACTTAGATTATGTCTTTCAACCTCCTGCGAGTAGTTATTTCTAAATCACCCCTTTTTCCTTTTTCTGAAGGTTCTAGAAAAATGCCTTGGGTCTCTTGATTAAACAAACCTGGCCTTTAATCTTTTTAAACATCTCTTTCTCTTAGGTCAAGAATCAACAGCACTGGACTATGGTGTTTGGCAACAGCATATTGATAGCCTAGATCTAATAATTCAGGCTCTATGGAGGAAAATGAAAAACAAGGCCGCAATGGAAATCAGTCTGCTGAGAGACAAAGTATCAACAGCACCTTCATCACTACGTGTGATGAAGTGCAGATCTATTGATGCACATTGCTGGTTGCCTAAATCTTACTTTCAAGAATCCACATTTTCTTACTGAGCGCATGATAGATTTATATAAATTCGTGTCCATATGTGTATCATTTCTTAGGGGGGCTGGTATGGTTGTCATTGTGTCAGGCGTCTACTACTGGGCGAAAAACTTATGTAGTGAACTTCACAGGTTCAAGTCTCAGATCCCACTATCAGATGATAGGAAGAGTAGACACTGCATTTATTTCAATGAATGAAGTCTCCTGGCTCTATGGACAGGGAAGCCTGATGTCTAGCCTTCTCATATAAAGACAAATATATTTCCGAGGTCCTATGTGTAACTTATGCATGCTAAAGAACTCTTGGCAGTTATATATCAAATGAAGAGTAGGCAGAGACACCACTGTCCAGGCAAAATTTCAAAACGTCAGATTTCTAACCACAAAAATTCTCAACAAAAACTGGGCTGGCACTTCCCAGATGATTCTTTGGATTGAAAGGTGACGCATATAAGTTCATATAAAAAAAAAAAAATCACTACTCCTCTTCACCTAGTCAAGTCCTTGGTATATTGCATTCTCTCCGCTTTCCTTGTCCAACAGACATAAGGACAAGAGACATTCATTGTCCATACTATTCTCACATTCATGAATATAAAATCTAATCTGAATTATATTCGAGTATTCATGTGTTAAATGAAGCCATCAATATTTTCTCACATATCACTCACCTGCTAAGCCTTGAGCGCAATATCCATTTTTCCAAAAATCTGTTGGGCAATCCACTTCGAATAGACAGACCTAATAACTGTCCAGTGATCGGTCATTGTTTCGGAAAATTATTAAGAATCGAGAATCTATTGTTCGTCACGGTGGTTGGGCACTGGCCGTACATCGTCTGCTATAATTCCCATTTCAAAACATTGTGCTATTTCACCACGTTTCATGGATAAGAATACAACTAATTATGGTCTATCGTTCTACAATACACCAACATCATTTATTTCTGATGATTTCATTCTTTCTCCATCTGAACTGAGCGTCTGGCTAAACAAATTCATTGTTTTGCTATGAAGATAGCATACTAATTTAGCCGACAAAATAATATTTGTTTCCAAGTCAATTATTTACACTTCAAAGTTTTCCAGTCGTTGCACCATAGTACTGTACCGATATAGCTGGCATTAGTACTCAGTATCAGTCAGATCTGATTTAAAATAAAACTACTAAAACAAATATCACACAAAATATTTTGTTTTACCTTAAGAAGAGACAATCAGTGTGTCGGCTCACAAAAAGTGTTAGCTGGTTTGAGGTTACTATAGAGCACTCTTAAAAAATAGGCAGTCTTCAAATTTTAATATGTTAACGAAACTATTAACGATTTCACTGTATCGATTCAGGATAGTTATAAAATTAATGTCGACAAAAATTAGATAATGATAATAAAATTAGCATACAATGTCTTACTATGTATCCAGAAAACCCATCTATCCTATCTTTATTCACAATATGTTGAGTTATCTAATGTCAGTGTTTGAAACGATTTGTCACTCGTAAACGTTTGGGTGTCAGACAGCTAACCATTTCAAAGGTTAACTTTTGGCTAGATCTGGACGCGTCACAGCATATGCACACATTATACAGCTACAGTTTACAAGTTTTACATGCATAATATGTTAAATTGTTCTTTGAACAGAACGTACCGCAAATAATGTTGTGTTTTTATTATAGTCATAAACTGATAAACCAAAGTATCTTGGTCCAACATGACAATGAACAAGCACGGCATTACTTGGGGCCTTGTCCAAATTACGGCTTATCACACGATCGGATATATTTGTCATATATTTGTTGTTGTTGTTTTTTTTTTCACTAAGCCTATATCACTCTTCCTATATTATAGTAACATCAGTCTAATCTAATTCAGATATGATCTCCACTAAAACTAGAAATGTTCGATCCCAAATACTGGTGTTAAGATAATGAGAAGTGATAGCATAGATATTTTTTTGTTGTTGTTGTTTTGTTGTTGTTATTGTTGCTATTGTTTTGCCGTTGTTATTTGTGAGTGTGGTTGTTGTTGTTGTTGTTGTTGCTGTTGTTGTTGTTGTTGTTGTTGTTGTTGTTGTTGTTGTTGTTGTTCCGTGAATTTGTCAAGAAATAAGGTTGCTGTGTTAAGGGCAAATTTACCGCAGTTGCTTTGTCCCTTTACTTTGTTGAAAAGATTTGTGGACATCGACTACTAGTGTGATTCTTTGTGTGATGATGACCACCTAGTTTCACCGCTCAAAAGCGCAAATTAGTTTGCTGCTTTCAAATATTTATGTGACACAGATGCAATCTCTTTTCTTACCTTTCGAAATCTTTCATTCGTTCCTGAGCTCTCATAGCTTCAAAGTCATCTATTCAGCTCGTTCAACAAAACAAGAGAAAACAAAAACAAAAACTCATGGATTGGATAATATATGCACTGCTTAAAAATACATGTAGTTTATTGTCTACCAAATAGACACGACAATAAAGTAAAAGAAACAAGAAAAGAAAAGAAAACTTAATAAGATAAAATAAAATAAAACAAAATGAAACAAAAGGGATCATAAAATTAAATATATTCTAAGCTGTTGCATTTTTTTTTTCTTGCATCATCTATAGCTTTAAAAATCATACCTAGTCTATTTTCTTCACCATACTAAACAAATATGTAAGTATGCGTTAACTATTATTTCTAACATCCCTGGTTATCAGTTTAACTCTATTTGTCTATGTCTATACCCCCCCAACCCCTTTCACTTTCCAAATCCTTTCTCTCTCCCGTCTTTCTCTCTCTGTCAACCCATTTGCCTGCCTGCTTGTCTGTCATTATGTCTGTCTTCAAATCCAAAATTTACAGTCTTTTATTTTGATTCCTTTTTAGATTCTGATAAGCTAAACATACAAGTTATAGACTATCACAATTAGTAAGCAGAGCCAGTTGTCACGTCACTATCGTTAATGGTCTTTAGGACGTGAGGCATTTGATCAAAGAGAGCGAAGTATAGTAGTGGTATCATTAGTAATAAGTCTACACAGTCGGTAGTAGTTGTATCAGTACGATGTATAATTTAAATAAATCAATGGTATTATTATCATCATAATGGCAGGTGTAACTGTAACAAGTTAGATGGATTTATATCTTCGGGACTATAGTGTATTCTAAACTTTTGAAGGCTAAATAGGGTAGCCCTAACAATCCCATTGTCCGGTACTTGTTTGTTTGTTAGTGTTGGAATTTAACGGCACATCAGCACGATTAGAGCTATATTGCGATTAGCACGGTTGAATACGCTTGCTAGTTTAAAAGGCATGTCCATAAATTGGAAGATTTAAGATTGCAAAGGGAAACTTACAAAATGTGCCCTGAGAACCCTCGCATGTTCACACTTTCCTCAAAAACATATTTATGTTGAGCAAAAAGCTCAGGATGGCCTGTGGAATCGTTTATAAAGATTCTTTAGAGAATGACTGGGGGAGGATTTGGAAATGCATAAATTAACAGTTACTGTAGAATACATGTATAATAAGACAACCCACTCTATGGCTAGGCCGGCGACCCAGATCTTGACAGTGACCTGCCCAGGGTCAACATAATGCAACTCCTACACCGATAGTATTTTATGCTGCCCTCCCCTATTTGTTACTGCTCTAAACTGTCGTCGTAATAGACATGATGTGCAAAACATCCAACAGCAGGTGGCTGTCAAGGCGTATATAGAATTTTGACCTTAATGCAAGATTATTACCCCGAATCGTTCTGTAGTCTACATTAAAAAACAAAGAGGATGTTGATCTAGATCTTGATACTGCAGTAACGGGGTGACCACAGTTTAAGCCCAAAGTAGATCTAGATTCAAGATAAGGCCTAACCAGATGTGTGCGGAAACATGAACCGAATATGAAGAGGATTTTTTGTTTTTTCTTCTTAATTCGTTTTGCGTATTTGTCATAAACCTACCGTTCATTAGATCAATACCTTAGCCATGGCGTTCCGAGCACCGACAGCTACTCTGGTGAATTTGAAGCGAGTGAAAGCATGGAACAGGTTAGGCATTTTTGGCAAAAATCAGTCAATGTTGATATCAATGCATGTTCCTGGAAGATGTGATGTACACACATGTAGCTTGCGACTGCAGTTGACTAAAAATCATGGACATGGATGCAATTTTCAAGCTGCGCAAGAGGCAAAAAAGATCCTGAGTTTGCAAGCCCAGATAAGATGTATATCAAGATCATTCATGAATTCAGTACGTCTTAACTCACGGCAGTTTGATTCGAAGCAGGAGTCCCGAAGGAAAACCCTACTGTTATTTACCTACATCTCTGGATTTATTGGGGCTTGTCTCTTAACAGCAGTTGGATATCGTCAGTATGCATCAATGGCCAACAGAGCTATAGGAATTGAGGAACTTCGCGTACGAGAGTATGGACGCAGACCTCAGCTTTTCCGCTATAGAGGCTATATATTGGGCACTTTCATTACTAATGATGTTAAAGGAATCCACCAATTTGATGTCAGAGAGGATGATATTTGGGTAGTCAGCTTTCCCAAAGCAGGTCAGAAATGACTGACATTACTAACAGTTTGCCTTCATTTTTGGGCGCTCTTGTTCTAAAAGTGTCAATGGGCCAGTTAGCTCAACAAAGACTAGCTCATTAAAGTTTTATACTTGCACCCTGTGGATTACTTTCCAAATAGCAAATCAAGAACAAGGTGCTATCATGATATTGCCAGTAAGACCTGAACATATATTGAACCTGAATAAATATCATAATAAACACTGTCAATCCAGCAATTTCCAATTTCTTCAGATGATTTTTGGGCTTTACCAAATAGAGATTATGATGGTAATATCCAGCACAATGTTTCAGTTTGGTATCATGTGTTACACTGTGATGTGAGGCTGTGACATGAGATCTAACAACACATCACATCATGACACCCTTTTCATTGATATTTTCCTTTTTCGTACTCATTAGTGGCTCAGATTCATTTCGCTTGTGTCTTGTGCCAAGTCAATTCCAAGTGCGTCCACATTTTCCTCCTGTGAGTAAGGAAGAGGGAAACATCAATAAAAAAAAATATTCTGTTTGTGATGTGTTATCAGTGGACAAAGCCTCATGACCTTCTGTCACAGTCTCATGTGGATGATATACGTATTACATGAAAGAGATTCTACTCCTGTTACCCTGTTGCACAATTAACATCCCTGTCAAATATGTGTTCTCAAATAGTGTAAAGATAAAACTAGAAATTCCTTGTAATGTTTAAATACATTACATTTAGAGAAAGAACAGTGTTCTCTGGATAGCTTTACCTTCTACTTTACCTCACAATATAGTCCACGGATCATGATATGCTATTAAATTAAAACATCTGGATATGTTTTCTGTAAAATTATGTACATGTATTTTAATTTGTTAATTTCATTTAGTGCAAAATCATTCTTGTTCTACCCACCAGTTTTGTGAACCCCTTATGGTTGTGTTTTAAATTTTTTTTTTCCCCTTCTGGCATAGGAACCACATGGCTGCAAGAAATTGTATACCTCATCAATTCGGATGTTGATGTAGAGAAGGCTGCTGAAACCCAGATTGATGAAAGATTTCCATACTTTGAATGGATCTATCCTGGAAAGAAGACTATAGCTGCATTGCCATCTCCCCGCCTTATTAAGTCCCATCTACCTCTGTCCTTGCTGCCAAATCAGATCAAAGAAAAGAAACCAAAGGTATTTGGTATTGCTATTAATTATTCACGTATTGCATACCTTCATCTGTTGTGAAAAGTAACATTTGAAATGAAAAAAAGAGATAAAATCCTCAGATTTACTACATTTAACTGTAGTATTTAATATAGTAATAAACTGTAAAGTGTAATATTAATAGTGTCAATGTGTGAAAATATTGTTAATTGTCACATTGTAGAGATGAGTAAAAAAATATAGTAGAGTGTACTGATCTGTTTTTGTTTTCGCACACTTTTTACTCATTGCCTCTCCACCATTAGTGCATTAGTCCTCATAATGCCTTCTTGCAATGTAGGTGCAGATGTAATGATAAAAACACAAAGATCATATCATAGTTCTGCAAACTGATTCTAGATGACAGAATATGACTGACATTTTAGAACATAGGGAGAAAAGCCAAAAACGATTTTAGAAATGTACACATGTATTCTGTCAATGTATTTTGCTGGGGCAAGATTTATGGTAGTTAACTTACATTTATAAATTGCATACATGTATTATATCTTTGTGTCATCGCATCTTAGTTACATTGTACATGCAGATGTAATATACAGAGGGAACTATTTATAATAGGACTGCTTATAACAGGAAATCCCTTGTAACAGGGGCGTCACCAATTCCAATGTCCATTCCTACTTTGGCTTTAGTAAAATATTATCTCGTATAGAAGTGGTCCGTGACAGTTGAATCATTTATAGCAGGATACTTGTACCACTAGGCCCTCACAATATAGTCCACCTGTACGCCCAGCAGTACTCCGAAACTGCACAAGTTTCGAGTGGATCAAGTACACTTACTAAAATAATCACTCCACAGCTATTATTTCATCTGGTTTGTTCACTAGATGTGCCGTAAGGAGGTAAAGGATGGGTGGTGGGCAGTAAGATTAGCCAAGTGGCTTGGAGGAAGAGAGTGGGGGGAGTAGCTCATTAACAATTCATAACATGATAGACAAAACAGGCCGAGGTGCTGGGCCCACATGGATAAAGAAAGAACTCACACGTGTAGCTCCTAGCATTAGGTAAGATAAACATATGTCTTACCATTCACTGACCACTTGGTCCAATTGACCAATCAACAGTGATGAATACTGGTAAGTGCATTCATAGGTGTTGTAGATATTCTTACGATGTTGATATCACATTTTATTGTATGCCTTGAATCAAGCAAGATTTGTTGGCATCACATTTTTATTGCAGTCATACAATCACTTCGATAGCTCTTCAGTTCCACACATACCATAGTGTATGGCCTTTCACTTCAGCTGCATGACAATGTACTCAAGAGATCGCGCATAAAGGGATTGGTACAATGGGAGGAGGGGAGCAAGTGGGTGAGGTAATATCCTTGATCTTTCCGTGCGCTTAGACTAGGCTAAGTTACTCTCGGCACTATGTTGGGGACAGCGATGGCGGAGAATCTGGCACGAGACCAGTGAAGTGTCGTGTGTTTTGTTGGATATCCACATGGCCAGTTGCTCTGTTAGGATTTTTGACTGTTAGCACTACTAGTACATGAACATACTGTGACCTCTAATACACTCTAACACGGTTAGTAAGAAAACGCTTATAAAGAAACTTGCGTTATTAAGAAAGAATCTTTGGAAACGTTTTTTTTGCTATGTAATTTCTTATGCCTACAAAGAAATAAAACGATGGGCCGATATGACAACTACGCTTATTATGAACGGTTTTCTTTCCCTGATCGCACTTTTCTTTCATATTAAGCGTAACCAAGACCAAAACTCAGGTACCGAACCAGTTCCCTCCGACAAACCAAATCATCCCTGAGTGCGTCAAGTAGGCCTACTGTACACGCGCGGCTGTACTGCCCAGCAGTATGACACAACAGGC
>JBCEWB010778240.1:0-16526 GCA_039654565.1 Peronia peronii | reverse complement strand
ATTGGTACAGTCTAACATGTTGCGGACATAGGTGACGCGAAGACCCGACGTGACGCATTGACCCTCCAGTCCTATAGATCTTCACTTCCATTGTTGATTGTTTTAGCCTCAGCCTCAGAGTGTGACTGATGTTGACAGTGCTAGTAGATCTAGTCTAGATCTAGTTTAATTAGTATTACAGATATAGAATCTAGATATATATAATTATGCATCTGCAGCATTTAGAATTTAGAGGAAGGAAAGTTGGAACAACATTCTTTCAATCACCAGAGTAAATTCAAGAAAAAGTTGCTCTACTAGTTTCTAGTTAGCTGAAATACATGGAAACGATAGGCTGACCTTATTTGCGGTATATTACTCATGTTGTACTGCAATTTGGACTGCCACCGTATAGTTCTTTATTGCAGTAATGTTGACTGCACAAAACCCACAAGTTGCATCTATAGCATTAAAATGCCTTGTTAGCAAGCTGCTCTCAATATAAACTTTTAATAAAAGTCTCATACTTATTTATTGCTATGTGATAATATCGCTGTTTTGGCATGCCTTGATTGCGATTATGCTCTGGCATATGAGTTAGACTTTAGATAAAGTTTGTAAGGCAAAAAAGGGCTTCTTAGCTAGATTTGGATTTCGCATTCTCCATTCCGCATCTCCCTCATGTAATGTCCTCAAAAATAAAAAAAAAGACAGAAAAATAGAAAAAAATGTGTCAAAAACACACGAATACACATATGATAGAGGAATAGCAAAGAATTTTTATTAAAAAATTGGAATCTCTGTGCCATTGGATATCGACCCTCCATTCTTGTCTGATGACATACAATGGAATTCGCTTAAAGTCAACCTCATGGGACTGAGAAAAAGTCTTGACTTTAAGCGAGGTTGACATTATCCATTTTCAGGGGACACAATCTCTGATAGGCACAGGGAGTCAAAATATTGTTGTATATTTATTGAGTTAGGTCTATGCCCCTCATCCCTACAAAAAAAACTCGAGCAGACTAACTCCTCTTAACTCCCCCTCTTAACTCTGAGTTAGAAGTAGTAGTATTTTGCCTTGAGTCAACATCTTTAAGGAGTTTCAACTTTGTATCCAGATTAAGACCGTACTTTTTCTTAGACATTCCGATTACGGAGTTGAGGATAAAAGTTATTAAGAGTAATAGGTTGACTAATCACGGTGAGCGCAGAATGCAGGAATGAACGTGATCTAAAGGTATGACTGAAATCGGGCGCAATGCCTGTCTGCACTGTCTTTGTGTGTATGTGTGTGAACAAATTGTGCAAAGAGTACTGAGTATGGGTAAGTGTTTGTGTATTTTTCACACAGCATGAGGCAAGCGAAGAGGGCCAAGCATGGAACTGTGTGCCACTTGGAGTAGCGTGTGTGTGTATCAAGGTGGTCAGTTGTAATTGTACTGACTGGGTGTTCTGATACGCTCGCCAGCGCACGCAAGAAAGGCAAAAAGCAAGTGTGGAACTGCTGTGTGGGTGTGTGTTTGTGTATCCCACCAACGCGAGACAGGTGAAAAGAGTCTAAGCATCTTCATAATAGGCCCACAGGCTACAGTGTGTCGAAACAAGGCGTCTCTCTCTCCCTGTCTGACACTTCTTCTTTGTCTTCATAATTTACGGCTGTCAGTTGGCCAGCGTGGGTCATTTGGAGTTGACTTTAAGTGGTGTCATCCCTGAAAGTGTTGACATTATCAGAAATAAGACTAGTAATAAAATATAAAGGGAAAAAAAACGGGACCGTCAGTACAGGTTGACTTTATCTGAGAATTGACTTTAAGCGAGTTGACTTCTCGAGGTTCCACTGTATCTATCGAGTATGCTGAAAACATCTCTTTCAAAAATACAAAAATTAGGTGAAATACACACACACATGCCACTGTAGCAGATAAAATAAAAATTGTTTTAAATAATTTAACAAACATAAGGTTTGAATTCTCTATATGGTGGAAAACATTCCAAGTGTCTAAAGATTTTCTTTTTCAGGCCCAAATTAGTGAATTTTCAGATGATCTAGTATTGCTCTATTTGGTATCATTTTAAAGCTTACCAGTTGGGGATTTCAAAAATATTTAAGTTTCAGGAACAGGAGGCTTTGCAACATTTAAGAAAAACAGTTTTGAAATAGGTTACCCCCCCGTCAGAAAAAAAAATTTTGATTGAGAAAGCTCATGTGATCATTTCTATATATATACAGTAAATGTATGTGAAAGAGATAAAAGGAGTTAAAAAGTTTTCTGCAGCATGTTGATGACACAAAACTTCAAATGTCACTGGATTGTACACTCATGCAGGCTTATTCTATACACATTTCAAAGGGGGTAATTTCGTAACAAGCTTTCAACCCAAATAACCACAATGTTAGTACCATAATTGAATTCAGAAAAGAAACAAAATGTGTGTGAATACCATTAAAAGAGCTGCTTAATTCACTATTTGTTGTGTTAACCCATTATTTAACTTAGTAATGTGCATTTGCTTCGAGGACACCACGGTAATACTTATAATGGGTGATCTCGCAACTGCAGTTGTCAGCTATGCCTGACTTAATGAGACTTTTATCTGAGGTGTAGAAATGTAAAATTCTCCTCCACCCTGCTTGAAAAAAACTGACATAGAAGTCAGTAGACTCTGCAGAATAACCTGGATGACCTGAAATGCAAGTCTAAAATGCACAAAAGATTTGTAAATTATAAATTGTGCATAGGTCTTCACATTGTCATGTACATGATTAATGTGTGTATGACAAATTAATAGAATATAAGAGTTTACTATATTTGAGGAGCGGTAAAACTTATTCCTGCAGGTCACTTGTACATTCAGCCACGAATGACCATAATCTGCGGTGAAAAATTAGTGTTGTACAATGGTCTCTGCCTAAGAACCTGGTCGTCGGGAGACAAAAATAGCGGGCTCTTAGGCGGATGGGTTCTCAGGCGGATTGAAAAGTTATGCGACCCGTCTGACCACAGATTGTCTTCACCACTATGATTAGTTGATCGTTACCGTTAGTTAAAGATTTATCTATGCGAATAAGTACAGCCTTCTTCCCTGTGTGTATGTTATAATTAGATATAGCAATTCTTATTTTTCTGCCTGATCTTTTTTAGCATATAATTACACCAATACTGCCCAGCGTTAAACGCCGTGTGAATTTTCACATAACGGTATCATTGTTAAAAACATGATATTGCTATGCTACCCTGTGGATAATCGCCAGAGTGACCCAAGTGTTTACAGACCGACCGAAGTAGCAGAACAGCTGACCAGCCAGGAGGTTAAACTGACTCCTTCTTATCCACAAAGCCAATCATGGGTACTATTCCACATATTGTCAAACAAAGAGATTGTTACGTATTAGTCAACAACGTGGCCTGATTATGCAGTCATACATTACTCGAGTGTCTTGGCCCGACACCGGGCTCTTAGGCGGATTTTTTTATTTGGGAGAACCCGGAGTGGGTTCTTAGAGGGGCAAATTATAGAGGAAAAATTCCGTTTTGCAGCAGAGGTAGGTTCTCAGGCGGACTAGGCTCTTAGGCTGAGGGTTCTTAGGCGGAGACCACTGTATTACTAAAGTTCCTGATGACACTCATCATTTGTCTTTTCTGTCCCTTTTTTCTGTTTTAAGTTGAATGTGCATCAGTATTGGAATATTGTGAAGTTTTATAGAATAATATGTCAGAATGCACTTGGAAAGGGGTATAACAATAACTGCAAAAAACAAAATTGGGGATTTTACTGTTTGGTCACTCCCTTTAAAAATTATGTATTGTTATTATTATTTTTTAAATTCATTGAGTGCAATTTCAAGGATTCTAAATCCAACATCTTTACTAATGCAAATTTATAGAAAATGCAGTAGTACTGCAAATAATAATAATAGAGAGTGTTTATATAGCGCTTATCCCCGCGCAGTACAGGCTCTAAGCGCTTTACAATCTATTATTATCTTGACAGACCCAGAGAAGACACTTATAAACGTTCTCAGCTTCCTGGGAAGCATACAGGGCAGCTGCCTGTTAGGCGCTCAAATCCTTATCAATCTAACAATATCGTTCACTGTCTGCAGTCAGGTACCCAATCAAACCTGAGTGGAGTCAGGAAATGTATGTAAATTGTCTTGCCCAAGGACAAAATGTTGGGACCTGTCAGAATTCGAACCCGGAACTTCAGATCCCGAGTCTGACGGCCCAACCGCTAGGCCACCGACACCACACAAGGAGTGGTTTCCCCTTGCTTACTACTGCAAATAGGACCACTACTGAGTATTTCCTTAGTCCTGCAAATGTACACTCTGAGAATGATAACGTCAGTGCTATCACACTCGGTTCAAATGACAAATTAATGTCACTAATTTAACATACACATGATGGATTAGATTATTAGACATAGAGTTAATGATTTCGTTTTTGTATTTTAGGTGTTATTGTTTTTTCCTTGCTGCTGCCAGGAAAATTTAATTTTTTGCCCAAATTTGAAGTGAAATGTGTAAGTAGATGTATCTGTATAAGTTTATTGCACACAAAAATGTACATTATTCATGGTCTCTCTCCCCAAAATACATGTATCCACACTTTTAGATGAAAATAAAAGATAGATGTTGTACAGAGTGTGTCATCCATGGCATCAGTGTGAAACTTTCCAGCACTGATAGCTTAGTTTATATGTTTACATGATCCATGATAATAATTTGCAAGCATGTTTGTTACTGCTCTTAAGGTGATTCTTTCTGTATCTGTTTCAGATACTAAGATACATTGAAAATGGCTTCAACCATTGATGAACTAGATGAGTCTGACCTGACTGCTGCAGAAATTGCCATGGTGACAGCCAATGAAAGAGCAGGTTTGGTTTCACAACTGGCATGCCATTTCTGTGGAATGCAATTTGATGTCAAAAAGACACGTTCCTTGAGAGCCCATATTGAGGAGGTCCATGTTCTGGGTGATGCTGGCTATATGTGTGGAGTGTGTTGTGAAGAATTTACATCACGAAAAGCAGTTGAGACTCATATGAGTACTTTTCACAGAGCCCCAAAACCCTTGGGTTGCGGAACTTGCGGAGAGACATTCCGTGTACGGAATTTACTACTAAAGCATATTGACTCTCATACACAGGATGAGATTGACAACAACAAAGTTGGACTGTGTTATTGTGGTGAATGTTTTGAGTTTTTTGAAAGTGTGACTCTCTTACAAATTCATACAATGACCCACAGGGAGCAAGCAGTGTTTGTGTGTGGAGCCTGCGGTTTGCAGACACAGCATCGTCACATCATGGTCAAACATCTTGAGAGTCATGTGATATCAAGTCTGTTGGCCGCAGGGGAAGGAGTCGAGCCCACCATGGAAATTCAGCAGCCAGTAGAAATTGATGCCTCTCGCATACAGACAAGTGTGGAAATTCCAAAAATAAGGCCAGATGATGCCAGTGTGTCTACACAAATTAAGGGTGAGGTTCCCGCCGAAGATGAAGAGACAAGCTACAAATGTGGCATGTGCAACGCTGCCTTTGCTAATCTGACAGAAGCGCTGGGCCATGCTGAGAGCCACCAGGATGAAGGATCACAAATGGCAGAGGGCATTGAACTGAGAGAGGGAATGGAGTTCAGTGTGCTGCTCCAGGATAACAGTGAAGACATTTCTGCAGGGACAACCCAGACATCCACAGTGATGGCTCAGAGCATAGACAGGAATACCACTCGGTTGTTACATGCAGAGACACTAGATGAGTAGCAGACTTGAAGCCTTTAGAACCGAATTGATTCCTCAGATCAGTGTGTGTGTTGTTTTTTTTTCAGAAACTTTATAACATGATACAACTCAATTCCGGTCATAAAGCAGAAGTTCTGTCCAGTTCAATTTCACTGGAAAACACGTATCCTTGTGAGTATTTCCAGAACTTTATTTCATATAGCCAAGACTCAGAATATATTTTAGATGAAATGGGATTATAAATTATGGCCTTAGATTGATTATTAGAAATCGCTTCTTTTGAAGAGCTATTCATCATGTCAAAACTCAACATTTGTCATGAAACAGATGTCAGAGCTCCATTTCACTTGAAAACTCCCAGTCTTCTATTGTTTACAATAACCACTGCTCCGTTATATAGCTATTTATACACAATTTCTGGATCAAGATCATTGAAGATGATACCTGTAGTTCTGTTATTCATTAACAAACTGTATGGTGTTTGTTCACTTATCATCATTTCAACTGCAGTGTTTTGCTTTCAGTATCATATATAGGTGATTTGGCTTTTAGAAAGAGAAAAGATTGCAGTCATACATGACAGTAGTATAGCATGATAGAGAGTTTGCACATGAACATGTTTTTGTCATAACTGTTCATATGGAACAGTTTGATCCACAGAGAATGTGATTCTTCTTGAGTGATGGCTAGATGTGACATCATTGTTACGCATATATTATATAATACCTGTGTAGCAATTGATATGTTTCTGCAGATTACACAGACTCTGAAAGTGAAGAAAATTGAGTTCGATACTTTATGCATAGGGAGAGAAGATGAATAATAAATGTATTTTCTTCTTTGTGTGCTTGCTGATTATTACATTATTATTTTCTGCATGACTTCTTAAGTATTGTTTAAGTGGTATGTGTTTGCAGATTTTATAGTACTGTTGCCTGAAATTTAGGAAATTTGAGATATCAGTGGGGAGAACCCCTAGAATGTAGCACATGTATGTAGGTGAACATAAAATAAATCATGCATGTTTCTTATTTATATAAGGAGAGAAGTAGGTACATACATATACATTACTAACATTAGTGTGTTTGATGTTTCTAAGTTGAGTTTGAAACTGAGTTGTTGCGACAGCATTATTTCACATTAATGTACATGCATTGTTTCATTTCTTAATGTTGTTTTAAATTTGAAAAGAACTGAATAGAATTTGATTATGTATTTGGATGTAACAGGAAACACATTTTTTTTTTTCCTGCTTAGAAGAGATGAACAATGCTTTGAAAGTGGCTCTATTCAAATTAATTATCTTCAAAAATGTAATAAATTAAATAATTAATAGCTTAAAGATAGTGTCTTTTGTAGTTGACATAGCAGGGCAATTGTTTCTTGACCTAAAGTTATGGCTGACATCATTGAGATATCTAAGCTTCCTTTCCTCTCACATTAGATCTAAATTTACTCTCTCATTAAATTTGCTCCAAATACAGTGAAACAATCGTTCTGGTATCCTTTGAACATTGGGTACCAGCCGTACCATAGCATATGAGATCCAGACATGAATTACATGTAATGTAGGAAGCAGGAAGTAGGAGATCTACATTATGTGTTCATGTGAAAATAGTGTTACTATTACAACATAACAGTCCATTGTATTTGTCTGCTGCTGTATGATAAATTGTTGAACTGTTTCTATGAAACTTAAATGTAATAAAACTAAAACCATATAACAAACTCGTTTGATCTTTACTCGATGTCTTCTTCTTCTATTTTTTTCATCACTGGATTTTTGTGGGAATTTTTTTTCATGAGCACTGAGTGTGCTAAGTGAGCTCCCCCTTTTTTTTTTCAGTCACCAGATTACATGTACTACTATTTGCTAGGCACATGCAGTGTAAAACAAGCATTGAAAAAGAAAAAGAAAAGAACACTTTTGTACCAACATGTATATACATAATAACAGGTGCCTAGTAAAAAGTTGAGAACAATTTTCATTATAAGGAGAAAACATTTTCAACGCATAAATTTTTCATGCTTTTATGAGCATACGTCTGAATTAATATTTTCCTCTTTACAATGCTTGTTTTATTCCTCATCAGCCCAGCAATGGAAAATCTTGTTGGCTGAAAACTGTTCATTAGTACAAGTCAAAAAAATAACCACCATAGCATGATATTGATAGTGGGATACATTTGCAAAAATGAAATTCCTGTTACTGGACATGCTAGTTAAGGTACCGGTGTTTAGCTATAAAAAAATACTATACACATACCGTCGATTTTGGGACATTTGCCTGTTACTGTTAAAGAAGCACATGCCATCACGAAATGTAAACCACATGATCAGAGGTAAATAAAGTGATCAAATTAATTTACAAACTTTAGAATGAGAGATTCAGCGGTATACAATAACATAACTGTGAGCGTCTGTCAAAGGCTTCATGTATTTAATCATCTCATTTGTGTATATCTCTCTGTCACAGTGAGATTTTTGGTTGACACTCCTGTTTCACTCCCATGCACCACGTGACCATACTCATTATGGGCATTTTGTACCACACACCTTTGTGTTAGCCTAAACAAAATCCTGTTGTGAAACAATAAGACATAGTACGGTTTTTCCAATCACAAAAATACATGTATGAACTTTAAATGAGAGATTTTTACAAAACAGGAAATCTGTTCCCCCCCCCCCCCCCTCTTCCCAATTCCCGCATATATACGTATATGTACTATTTTTATTTAAAAAAATGGATACATTTACAAAAGAGGAGATCTGTTTTCTCTTCCCCACAGTTGTGAAACATTTAATGTAAGACCAATAATATGGTATTTCCAAACCAAAATATGAATTAGAAATAATATATACATGTATATATAATACAAAATGGGAAATTTCTGTTACGTCTCCTCTCCCCTGAGAAATCTCTTTGCCATAGTTTTAGCAATCATCCGTCATGCTTACTTACTTCATTGTAATCTCTTCTCCACGTATTCCTACAATGTTCCTGTAGAAATCTTTATTCAGGATATAGCGACGCTGTTCAGACTGATGTCAGGGATTTAAAAGGAACAAAAAGCTCTGTCCTTTTTTTTTTTTTATACAAATACATATAGGCCTACCTACGATCTACGTGTGTGGCTTGCGTAAACAAGGTATGATGTCAGGTTCTTAGTCGCAATAGTACAAGCGGTAAATTTAGCTTCCATGGAAACGCTTAGACTTAGCAGCTGTAGAAATTGAACTCTTTCTGGCCATTTGCGGCTATTTTTATTCTTCCATGGCTTGCCTCACATGAGAAAACCGTGACCAACAGCTTCGCTGAAATCCGTCACGCTTGGTTTCAGTGTTGGCCATGCGTCACGAACGAATTCGAAGAAAAGTACATGTGTGCGTGACGACCAAATTATGATTCAACTATTGGTCAGGCGTGTGTATGAAATGCGTTTTAATAGTTTTATGGTGACTATTTTACTTTGCTAGGCGTATACGTATATCTAATTATCTTAGACGAAAGAGCATAGGCCTTTACGTTGCACTTTTAAATGAAAAATGACTGAAGCATCTCATTTATTAATCATATCACACCATTAGAAACAGAAAAACCCAAAGTTTTCGCACTACAGGAACGTCAAATTTATTACAGACATAGTGCGGTCAGCACGATGAAAGTAAATTCTTGCTTGAAGTCAATCCCCGTTAGCACTAATAGCCTGTTGGAGCTATCTATCCTAGCCCCATATTTCTAATACATGTATCAGAATTGTTGATGTCAACCTTGTTTGAAGCCAACAAAATTGTTTTTGTTGTTGTTGACAAGTTTGTTTGTTGTGTTAGGATTTAATGGCACAGGACTCGACCGTACGAAAGATACCTACATGAACATGTATTTTTGGAATAAGCAATCTCCGTAGATTTTCTTTTTGTCCTTTGTTGATAAAGATCCTTTAAACTCACTAGGAGGAAATTGCATGGGACAACAACGGGTAGAACACAATAATATTCATATCCTGCTTTTTCACATAAATAGACCAACTGGCAGCCGTGATATTTAATAGGTTGAGGACATTAAAATTTGATATGGAGGTGTTTGGGTTTCTGAAGGAAACTGATATCCGAAAAGTAAAAAATCGGGGTTAAGAACTTTTCCAACTGATGCCGATCGTGAAGACTGGAGAAGAAAAGAGAGAGAGGGGGGAGGGAGAGAGAGAGAGAGAGAACGGAAAAGTTTCATGTTCATAGACAAACCATTTTTATATTTTTATGTCTATGTGTCTGTCACTGTGACCTGTTCCAAGGGAGGTAATGCCGAAATTACGCCTGAACGAGACATGACCTTTGAACCACAGTTGACTACACTGTGGACCCGCTCGCTGTGCTGAAAGTTGACTCGATAGGAGTTTGAGAGACAGTATTCACTAGATCAATCGATAGCAAGATCCTGTTGTCTTAGTATAATATAGGTATGGTATTAAAAAATCTAGATCTATCCCTTCTCAGCCACTTGTTTTCATTTACTATTCAGCTAGATCTAACTAGTTGCACGCAGATCTATTTCGACGTGTGCAGGCAGCACAACTCCATTTGGTTTTACGAGATAGTAAATGGGAAAGAATGTGGATGTGACTTTCACAGAAAAACAAATATGTAGGCCTACCTAGGAAAAAAGAGAAAGAAGAATTAGAAAAGTTAGATCTGAACTGTAGTGTAGATCTGAGGCGTGTTTCTGTGCTCACTGAGCTCGCATACTTGGCAAGCACAACTTACAGAACGGTACTTGGCTCACGTACGATTGGAATTTACGATCGGTAGAAACCTGCACGATTATATGACAATAAAATAGCTATATATCTCATTTCTGGAATTGTTTAACTTTTGTAAATTTTGAGCGGGCAGTGACATTTCTACCTACTTTTCATCCAATTTTTATTGCTAAGGACTCTTTAACATGCTCAGTGTACAGATAGGATATCCAAAATATATTTGGACTTATCCTTCTGAAATAACTAGACATCGGGCTTCCTGTGCAAGCAGTTGACTGAAAAAAAAAAAATCAAATTCTATATTTTTCCATTCCCTTTCATGGGACGTTTTCACAGAGAGCCAGACATGAAATCCCTAGCAATGCCTACCGCCCCCCTCATCATCAATGCCATGGCTGTCTTGGACCTGGCAGGCGCTGCCATCTTTGCTTGCAAAGAGAAGGCACCTGGCATGTGTGCTTGCTGTGCTTTGGCAAGCAGTGAGACAAAAAGCTTGCAGTGCTAACCTACAGAACGCTGCTTTTGCAAGCATTTATAAGCAAGCTGATCACGGAGTGCCTGGCTAGAGAACAGACCTCTAGATTAGATAGAGGACTGGAGGGTCAGTGCTTTAGGGTGGGTGTTTGCATCATGTCAGATTGCACTAGTCTAAACCAAAATTGGCTGATTTTAATAGCTTAATGTCCAGAAGAAGTCAGCCAATTTTGGTGCAAATTAGTGCAGTCCGGACACCTTAATGATGCATTGACTCTCTAGTCCTATGTCTAGCAATCCACATCCATTGACTGTGAGAAAAGTGAACTGGATGGGAGAAAGTGAGGAAGAATCAAAGAGCAAATCTCAATATTGCGATCAAAATCCTTACACTCTGCAGACAGATTAGTAGTTGAGAGGCTCATGGTCTCACTGAACCATCAACTGCCCTCCCCCCCTCCCCTTCCGTCTTCTTTTTATAGGGAATAAAAACTCTTTTTTTTTAAAAAAATAATCTAACAGTTCTGTTAATTGTTAAAGCAATTTTCTAATAGCACTGCTAGAGAAGACACATGTTATCATTTATACATGTATTTTCTTTTCTTGTCATCTCAGAATTATGGCCACATCAGCAAAGAAACTTGCTGGAAAAGTTGCAATTGTCACAGCATCTACTGAAGGGTATGAGAACATTTTATCTGACTAAAGTTGGGATAACATACTTATTGAAAGTTAAAGGTAGCGTAATGTAGTTATAATGTTTTATTTTGTGGTCAAGAAAACACTCAATATTTCTCAGCAAAATATTGACATTCATATAAAAATGCTCACTTACATACGTTTTATTCTTTTATGAGATAGTTACAGTTTTTCTGTGTATCTTTAAATATACCTTTTGATAATTGTATTTATTTGCCATTAATATAATAGAGTATGTAAATTAGTTTTCATTATCTTATTAATTGTCCTGTTTATCTCAGAAAAGATTTTAAAAAATATATTTTTTGCTTTCGACTACAGAATTGGACTTGCAATTGCACGTCGCTTGGGTCAAGATGGTGCCAAAGTGATGCTTAGTAGTCGGAAACAAAAAAATGTTGAAAATGCAGTGAAAGAATTGAGAAATGAAAACCTGGATGTGGAGGGCATGGTTTGTCACGTCGGCAAGACAGAAGATCGACAGAAGCTGTTGGAGGAGGTAAATGATGGTGATCTTTTTTTTTTTATCTTGTTCTCATTTTGTAATCAAAGTAAAGTCAGGTATGATAAATGCAGCTTTGGCCTGTGTCTTTCTTTTCTTTTAAAGTTTTATCCTTCTTCTGTGCCCCAATGAGTGTCTTAGGGTGGGGTAGTTAATGGTCTGCACCTACCTGGAACGCCTCAGTGGGAAATTGCTGTGGTGTCATAGTGTGTTTTTCACACCTTCAGTCCAGATGTTTCTGTGTCTTCCCTCATCTTGAAGCTCAACTGCTTCATGTTGTAGGCCTGCAGTGGCCATTGATGTGGTTGCATTGCATCCTTGGTCTAATATTCAAACTACCCGTTTGTTAATCTATGTATAGCAGAATTGCGCTAGTCCTATGCTCTTTCTCTTATGACAGTGTTTCAGATTGTGTCTCCTGGTTACATTTCGGATATAATGATCTTGTGCTCTAGAACTTAAGTGAGGGTCCATGTCTAGCACTGATATGTCGAGATGAGTAAGACAATCGAATTGATAAGTTTTAGCCTTTGTTGAGAAAGGGATGTTTGGATTTTCAGGATGATGTTAAACATATCTTTATGTTTAAATTATTTTTCTGCTCTTTTCTTTACTGTTCAAAAGTAATATCTGAAATTACTTGCATCTTGTCTGATGTCTTTGTTGATTATGTTTTGAGAATATTGCATCTGTGGTAAATCACTAATTATCCTTTTTTTTAAAAAATTTGACAGACAAACAAGAAGTTTGGTGGTATAGACATCCTGGTCTCCAATGCTGCGGTCAGCACTTACTTTGGACCAACACTTAATGTAAGTCTGTGTTGCAAAAGAGCATGACTTTTGTTTATAGTGTTTGTGTCAACTGACATATGTAGTTTGCCATAAATTTAGTTTTGGAAATTGGTAATATTAAAGAACCAGTGTAAAGTAATTTCAAAAGAGATTTAGAACAAATGCGTAGAAATTCATCAACCAAACTATGTCACTGCTTTGCAGAATGCATATGAAAATTAGCATACAAGAAGTCCATAACTTAAAGGATGTCTTGAAATAAAGTGTAAGAATGCTTGCTAATCATGGGGAAAAAAAGAGAAATAAATGAGATTCATCATTTGTCAAGCTATTAATGCCAAAGTTGCATTTTGTAGATATATTTAGTGGTGGAATATCTGCTTTATTCCATATTGGAAGTAGAATCATTTTTCTGACTTAGGTTAAACAATCCTTAATGAATGAGCAAGAAATAATCAGCGAGCTGTAGGAAGCCACATTGTGTTTATAGTCAGAGTTAACATTACAATATAAAATATCACAGGGTGCACACTAGTTTAAGCTGGTAATCATATTTTTAATTTAATTCAGAAAAATGGATAGCATTTTTTGTATCAATAATTAGGGTTACATAAATGTCACAATATCACAAGTTTTATCAAATTCATGTAACTGTGAGACTACTGAAATGATAAATTTATCTCCTGTCCATATGTGATAATCTTCGCTAACATCAAATCTCATCTTGTCTTTCAGACTCCTGAAGATTCATATGACAAGGTAATAACTTTGCAGCAGTTGTAGTGTAATTTGTAAATTAAACTATTTCATCTCCTGTCAGTTTTTAAAATTTATTTATTTCAAGAAATGGAGAACTGTTTGAATCAAAGCTGTTAACTGGGACACTAGTTTCTTGTGCAGGCCCACTACTGAAGAAATAAAACTGCGTAGGAGAGAGCCTGTCCTCACGAAAGCTGGAAGTTGTGATGTTTTCTGTTCCTTTTTTTTTGTGTTATGCAACTTCCTGTTCTGTTTTCAAGAATTTTAATCTCAAATATTTTTGATAGTAAGGTTCCAGACTCCAATACTTGGGAAAGATCACTAATTTGAAACAGAAAAAAAAATGCAGAATGAATGTATATCTATAAACATCTTGATCCTGAGCAACATAATTTTCTCACCTTCGTGCATTTGTTTCACTTATAGATGTTTGATATCAATGTCAAGTCAACTTTTCTGCTCTGCAAGGAGGTGGTACCAGAGATGGAGAAGAGAGGGTGAGTAACACTCAGGCTAGATGGAAAAATTACAGCCCTAGGTCTATGGGATAATAAGCTGTATATTCTGTCTTGGTTTGAAACATAAGGTAAATTAGACAGTTATTATTTTCCACAATTAATATTGAAGTTTTAGTGAAAACCCAGCCAATAAATTCAGTTTAAATTCTCAGAATAAAAAAAAAGAATTTTTATTTTATTTCAAATACAGTCGAGTGCGCTTAAATTGAATTTGCCAGGACCAGCCTAATGGTTCAATTAAAGAGAATTCGTTTTCCAGTTTTTAATAAGGGGATGGTTGGGGGGTGGGGGGGAGCAATTCTCAAATGACTAATGAGGCACTATTTTATTTTATTTCAGGATTATTTCCTTTTATAATGAAATCGCGCTATGACTCCCAAACTTTGTGTTTATCTTAAGTCTATGCCCTCTCGTATCATTGGATTAGAATGGTGTTAGTTTTAGCCATGAAAAGAACTGTTGATGAGTAGGTTTAGTCCTGGAAAGGACTGTTAATGCTTTAATCCCAAAAAGGGCAGCTGAGTAACTTTTACCCCTGAAATAAAGTTTTAATTCTGAAAACAGTTAAAGGAAGCCATCACATAGTCTGTGAGGATTTAAGTGAGTCAACCACAAACGAAAAAAAAACTAGCACGATGTAGAATCTGGCCTATCCCGTAAGGGTGCGAGAAGCAACATCATAACACTGGCGTAGCGCTCTATTATAGCGTAACCTACACACTTCGTAATACATGTAGATCCAACACATGTAGCACATTTATGCCTATATCTATACTATAGGCTCTACCAGGATGCTTGATTATCAATCGATTGCTCGGCAGTGCAGGCCCTGGTATGCTGTTTCTCAAATACCCCCCCCCGGGTGAACACATGGCCTACTTACGCTGCGCACAAGGCACAATATATTGCCAATTCCCTCTTGCTCCATCCGTGGCACTGTCTCCTTTGTTTTCAAACCGCCGGCGTCCGTGTTGGTGGAATGACAATAGCCGATTTTACCTTTGTGGCGGCACTGGCCGGTTCAATTTAAAGGAAACACACGGCGATGGCTTCGATTTATGCAGAGGCTTTTTTTTTTTGATTTATCAGAAATTCATTTTATCAGAGTTTGGTTTGAGTGAACTCGACTGTATCATATTTATGAGTGCAGATGAGGATTTATAAATGCAGTGTACTTCCATTTTAAAATGAACTTGAAAGCTAGAAAAACATGGTGATCTTTTGTGAGTTTCATGATAAGCAGTGTCTTCATTGAGCCATTTAGTTAGAATATCTATGTTAGGCAGCACATGGAAAATTTGGCAAGTTTTAGGAAATAATTTCTGCACCAATTCAGTGGTCTCCGCCTAAGAACCCGCTGCCTAAGAGCCCAGTCCGTCTAAGAACCTGCCTCTGCTGTGAAACAGAATTTTTCCTCTATAACTAGCCCCTCTAGGAACCCGCTCCAGGCGCTCCCAAATTAGAAAATCCACCCAAGAGCCCGGTATCGGGCCAAGACACTCGAGTACTTATGGTATAATTCCACATCATGCTGTCCACTTGAGAGAAACGCACAGTAAATGAGAGGTAAAGTAATGAGATGTTCAGTAAAAAGGGGACATGGGTGGGGAGAACAGGTGGACAAAAGAATGGAAGTGATGGTTGATGTATGACTGCATAATCACGCCACATTGTTGACTAACCCATAACCATTTCTTTGTTTGACAACACATGGGACAGCACCTGTGATTGGCTTTGTGGATGAGGAGGTGTAAGTTTAGCCTCCTGGCTGATCAGCTGCTCTGCTACTTCGGTTGGTCTGTAAACACTTGAGTCACTCGTGGGATTATCCGCGGGGTAGCACAGCAATTTCATGTTTTCAACAGTGATACTGTTATGTGAAAACTCACATGGCGTTTAAGTGCTGGGCAGTATTGATGTAATTATACGCTGAAAAAGATCTGGAATTGTTATATCTAATTGTAACATGCTGTACTTATTGGCATAGATAAACCTTTAACTAACAGTAACGATCAACTAATCCTAAGAGTTGCGTAACTTTTCAATCCCCCTAAGAATCCATCCGCATAAGAGCCCGCTTTTTTTTGTCTCCTGTTCTTAGGCGGAGACCACTGTACTACTAGAATAAAGTCTAAATGTCTTGCGACCAAGGCAAATGAGTTGGAAGTCGTGCCAGGCGATAAAGATCCACGGCCGTTTTTGGTCGTTTTTAATTACACTCAAACACGGTTAGAACGAAATTTGCGGGGAATAGAAATCATTTTCGTTCTATCGCTAGTTTGTTGTATCCG
>JBCEWB010778130.1:1789-16527 GCA_039654565.1 Peronia peronii | reverse complement strand
GGGTTTACAATAACCGTAACATTTCATCTGAGACAAAAACAAAAAGAAACTTGACACAACAAAATGATGTTGCACTATCCCTTTAAATCGCTAGAGTTTTATTTGTCAGCGTCAGCGAAAAAAGTACTTTCCTAGCCCACTGCAGGAAGGTTATCCAACCAGTAATGCATCCATCAAACCATCCATTCGTCCGTTCACCCGTCCATCCATCCATCCATCCATCAATCCATCTATCCGCCCATCCATCTATCCATCTATCCGTCTCTTACCAAGTGCGCTTGGTAAGAGAAATCAACTGGTGTTTACATATAATAATTATTATCAACATTTTTACCATATGGCTGGGACACTCGCAGTTCACGCTCTAACTGTGAGAAACTACTTCCCCCGATTCAACAAGCAATAGCGTTCAAAGAACAATAATATAATCAATTTTAACATATCGACTTCAACTGTTTGTTGTTTATTTCTTTTATGTCTTATGTTAGCTGCCGTTTACAGTCCATGTCTTAAACTCTAAGAAATCTCTATAAACTGATAACAGTGGTGATGACGTTATTGAGTAATGATTTTTTTAAAAAGGGTTAATCACCAGTAAATTGAATCAGTTGTATAATATATTTTAAAAGTTAATGTCTATTTGTCTCCTGGATGTCATCAGAGATAGTGCTAAATGCAGATGTGGTTTCCCTGTTTAGCTCTGACATGTGCCTAATACTTACGCCTTAACTGGCGACGGACTGTCTCCTTTTCAGAAGAGATAGTGTTAACATGTGTCTTCCCCTTCGGTATGAAGGTCTCTCTCTGCCATTTGCCACAGGCAAAACGCTCCATGTCCTCACAAGGATCCACACTGGTGTCCAGATATCTGTACATCTTAGCCGCCAAAGTGTAACAACCTTTGGTCCGGCAAACTGTGGAATCTGACAGGGAAATAGCATTTTCTACTCGCATTTCAGTGATATTTTGAGTGCTCCTATTAGAACTATGTCACATAAGGACGAGCTAGTCATTTCTTATAATCGCATACTTGCAAAAAAAAAAAAAGCAAAACCAAAAACACTTTGATCGTCTATCATGGAATTGTCATGTTTCCTTTGTTGCTAAAAACCATTAAACCGTTGTCAAGCCATGCGGATTATTTCACATCAAAATAAATGTCAGGACTACTTGGGTTGGACTTTTCATACATGAAATTTACCAGCTATTCATGCGTGTGTATGTGAGTATTTTGTTTTTGTTGTGTGTGTTAAATGTCTTTTGATGTGGGCGTTTTGAAACACAATAACGAAGGGGACCTTCCTGGAATGTGTTAAATACCATCCACTTATGAGACTTTTTTTTTAATCTGGACAGTAAAAAAAATAACTAAATAAAACGTGGGATACCCCAGTTGCCTTTTAATTTAGCTAATTATGTGATAGTTCATTTTATATAAAATTACAACCTTATAAACTCAAAGACAGAAGGGATACTCTTTTTCTTCCACAAGCTTCCATTTTGTCGTTGCATTGATAGCATTGTTTAGCACAAGGAGAGAAAAGATGAAGATGTCAATCCCTAGCTGTTGGCTTGTAAGAAAGAAAGAAAGAGACAGAGAAAAAATAAAGAAAGAACCAGAAAAGAAAACGAAAGAAAAAAAAAAAAGAAATATTCCGATAATCCCTGGAATATTTGCAAAGATAATAATTATGAGCTGAGGACTGGCTGGTTGGAAAATATCTTACTGAGTTCTCCCAGTATAATGGCTTGGAAACTGAAACTGAAGGTTTCAGATAGCACTGATTATCAATTATTTATTTATTTATTTATCAGCAAAATTTACTGATACTACTCCACGAGACAAAACATAGGAGAGAGATGGTAAAGTCGAATGTTGGCTCATCGCATTTGAACTCGAAAGAAAGAAAGAAGTGAAGAAAGAAAGAAAGAAAGAAAATAAGAAATGAAGAACGCGTATCCCAATTTCCTCAGAATATGTAAAAACATAACATGAACTGAGAACTGGCTTGTTTGATAATAATCTGACTGAGCACTCGGAGTGCAAATAGCCCGGAAAGTGTAACTGAAGGATTTAAGATAGCACGGATTATTTATTTATTTATGTATTTATTTATTTATTTATTCATATACTTATTTATTTATTTATGTTTCTAATCAACAACGTTTACTCACAGTACTCCATGAAGCAGATAATAGGAGAGAGATGGTTAAAAAAAAAGGAGGCTGGCTCACCACAGCTGGACCCGGTCACAGGCAGGAAAGTCACTGAAACTATTTCTAGTAACAGCAGCCACATCGTGTCGTGTCAATGACGGAACTTATCTGGTCTGACAGCTGGGGAGAAATGAAATCATCCTTATGATAATAGTTTCCATAAATCCGTGTCGGCTATAATTATAAATACCGTGTGGCCGGATGGTCATTGGTCACACAAACATTAAAATTGTCTCATTCTTGTAAGTTGTAGTCAACACTGCTCATATGCCTTCCAATCATTCCAAAAACTTTCCGGTCATCCTGTTGGATAATAATTGTTATGAGTGGACGAGAGATGTAAGATACAAAGAAACTCATAAGGTGCAGGATAAAATTATTGTTGTGAAACTAGATTTCCATATACAACTTTTTTGATAAATTTTAATAAATGAGAGTTAAACCTAGGAAAAACGACGGCGATGGTATTTAGAGCACAGAGATCGAAAAAGCAACAGGCCAGATTAGCGATAGAAGGGGAACTGATATAAATGGTAAGCAGAACCAAATTTTTGGGATTAACACTAGATCAAAACCTGTGCTGGAGGGCACAAGGGACATAATAGATGAACTGAAACAGTCAATAACAGCAAGACTAAACATACCCACGACTGCAAATTTGCAACCATATTTTAGGACCATAGTTCAAAATGAAAATATTGACCCATAAACTCAGACAGCCTTGCATATTTCCAGTCCATATTATTTCCGTCCATAACTGTAGTAAGGGGCGTCACTCCTCCGTTCGTTTCCCCAATAGCAGGCCGCCAGTGTTGGTCAAGATGTTTCTGCTCGGAGCCTGTTACCCAAGACTCGCAAAAAGGTACGTATCAAACTCATCAAATCAGTTATTACATTTGATATTTGGCGTTTTGTGTGGTTCAAGATTCATAGAATGTTGTTTGAATTGATATTTAGTGTTAACGCTTATATATTTAGATAGCGTGGGGTCAAATTGAAAGTTGCAAAAATACAGCTGTGGGCAGATAGCCATAACGTGAGCTCTAACATGGGCATATAGCCCTAATCTCAACCCTCACCCATAGTTTCAAATATGCAACTGTGGGCATATAACCATAAACTTAGCAGGCACTATGAGAAAAGAAAAGAGGATTTTTTAAGACAATTTTTTTCTCCCTTTTATTTTTAAACAAAGAACCGTCGAAATAACCTCCACCGGGAAGTTGGAAGACGTATATAGAACGTAACGTAACTATGAGAAAAGACATGGGGCAGTAAAACACCCACTTGGGCAACGTTTCCCTACAGAATGCATTTATTCTTTAATCCTGCTGGAAAAGAGCCGTTACGTGTTTTGCCAACCATACAAAGTGTACAAATAGAAGTCTGGCCATCCCGCTGAAGCGTCCGGAACATTCCAGTCTGTGTGTCAAAAACCAAAACAACTGTGGCTAAAGGCAGTGCTAGAAGTGTTTTTATCTGTGGCTAGTGATTCCATTGACAACTGTTTATTTGGAGGGACACTTCAGTGAGATTGCCTCTCCCCTCCCCCTTCCCCCCCCCCCCCCCCGTCTACATTCTACATGCTACATGACTAGTTTTTTTGCCAAAAAAAAAAATGTGTCCAACTTCAGTGCCCTGGTCAGCTGGGAATGGGAGTAAGCTTAGTATAAGGCCTCATGATGCATGCCGAGCTGATAGATAAGGAAAATTATGTGGCCCTATAATGCGAATAAAAAAAAGCCTGTTCATGCCAAAGAAAGATTTAGGTCTAACGTTTTTTATTTGTTTGTTTGCTTGTTTTTTCTACAGACACGTGTCGCTGCCAAATAGGTGAAGTCATCAAACTGTCCAAGTTTAGGAGATCTTTGAATGTTAAAGATGTTATGGAACTTATACAAGGTGATAACAGTGACATTGCAGAAGATGACGAAAACTTCAGCGACGACGACGACGATGATTATCAGCTACCACCTTGCCAACTTTCGGACGATTCTTCGGATGAAGACGATTCTGACTCTGACTTTGACTTTGTACCGGTAGCTATTCAGTACAATCAACCTTCTACATCTGCCGAGGATCCAGGTCCGTCTACCTCTCGTGGAAAATCGACAAAGAAGAAAGCTAAAAGGTCGACATACAGCTGGAAGAAGTGCAGGTTCGAGCCTAAAGATGCTTCTTTTGCAGGCGAAATAGCTGATTTGGATTTCCAAGACGCACTGCCATTGGAGCTATTTTCAATGTTTGTAACATCAGAAATACTGTCGATGGTGGTGGAACAAACACATTTGTACTACTTCCAGAAGAGTGGAAAGATCATGAAACTGGATGAGAAAGAGCTCCGCCAAACAATTGGCATGTACTTGATGATGGGTATCATCCCCCTGGAAAGTCAGAGAGACTACTGGGCGGAGGAAACACGCATCGACATTGTGGCAGATGTTAGGCCGAGGAATATCATTTGAGGCGATCCTGGCCAATATTCACTTTGCCGACAATCAAGATGCCTCGATTCAGGTCGGCAGAATCTGGAAAATCTCGCCGTGGCTGGACAGACTGAGGACTCAGTGCTTGAAAGCTACAAAGCCCACTGAATACAACTCAGCGGATGAAATGATAATTCCATTTCAGGGAAAGTTCTCCAAAATCAAGCAGTACATAATAGGAGAGCCCACCCTTGGGGGTTCAAAATTTGGGCCAGGACTGACAGTTCTGGCATATTATAGGATTTTGAGCTGTATCAAGGAAAGACCGAGAAGCAATCTCAACCTGTACCTCCCGCAGCCCAAAGTTGTTCAGTCCCACAATCAACATCAGCGTCCCCCGTTCCTCGTTCATCCTCAACCTCCCCCACTCCTCAATCATCCTCAGCATCCTCAGCCTCCACTGCTCCCCGAACATCCTCAGCCTCCACTGCTACACGAACATCCTCAGCCTCCACTGCTCCCCGATCATCCTCAGCCTCCCCTGCTGCCCGAACATCCTCAGCCTCCACTGCTCCCCGAACATCCTCAGCCTCCACTATTCTACAATCCGCTTCAGCCTCGCACGCTCCTGCAACCGCCTGAACCTCACACTCTACTCAGTCAGCCTCAACGTCGCACGCTCCTCAATCAGTCTCAACCTCGACAGCACCCCGATCAGCATCAACCTCGCCAGCACCCCAATCAGCATCAACCTTTCCCACCCTGAGTGCCTACCAGTCACCGACCACCACGAAACTACAACAGTTCATCGCAGAAGGCAACTCCCTTGGACTGGGATCTGATGTGGTCTTGAAATTATCAAGCGCACTCCCAGAGAACCAAAATTACAAGATTTGTGCTGACAACTTTTTCAGCGGTGTGTCCCTTGTGGAAAAGCTGATGGAAAGTGGCATCCATTACACTGGAACTATAAGAAAACACCGGTTACCAGACTGCGACCTGAAGAACGAGAAAGACCTGGAGAAAGAAGGTAGAGGAGCGAGTGACTCAGGGTGGAGACGGATAGCACATTGGTCGCTGTTCGTTGGATGGACACAAAGTGTGTCACATTGCTGTCATCGCACATAGGTGTTGATCCAAAAGAAAATGTCAACAGGTGGGACAAACAAACCAAAGCATTCAAAGATGTTCCACGCCCCAACATTGTGAAGCTGTACAATGAAAACATGGGTGGTGTGGACTATCTGGACAGAGTGTGTGCCAAATGCAGGCACCTCCTACGCTCAAAGCGTTGGTACATGCACATATTTTAGTATAACAGCAAAATTACTGTTGCAAATGCTTGAATCCTCTAGAAAAACGCATCTAGCTATGGGGGATCCTAAAAACAGCATCAGGAAATTGAAAAAGTTTCAAGCGTATTTGGTCATCTGTCTCATGAAGACGGGTGACACAAAGAAGAGAGGCAGACCAAGTTTGGAAGAGGCTCAGGAAGCCCAGCAGATGTCTCCTCCCCATGCAAGGAAGAAATCACGCGTAGGAACCAGCAGAGGTCAGATATGCTGGTATCGATCACCGTATTGATTTCATGACAAGGGGAAAGTGCGCTCATTACAAGACTGGCTTCTGTGAAACTTCCTGCAAGAAGTGCTATGTCAGACTGTGCATAAAGAAGAATTCGAACTGTTTTGACAAATGACACTATCCTCAATGAACACATTGTATTCACCTCAGGTGGTTTTTTGTTTCATTATATAGACTATCATGTGAAACATTTTCAGGGTCAGTTTGTGGAGGGAAAAAAAAGCAGGATATAGCAGTGACAGTGTGGGTGTAATGAAGGACCTCCCCCCCCTCCCCCTCACGTTCAAAATAAAATGTCGCTAAAAATTGATGGTTTTTGGAGTGAAAGTAGAAATAAAATTTTGAAGCTTATTGCCCATAGTTGGAAATTTGAAAAAAAACTACGCATTTTCCATATTTTGTTGCCGGGAGTTGCAACAAGGCATTTTTCAATATTTTATTGCTGGAAGCCCAGAATTGCAAATTGCAACCAGGCATTTTTCGATATTTTAGTGCTAGATGCCCGGAGTTGCAATTTGAACCAGCCACAAATTACATAATTTTTAAGTTATCAACACAAAACTACCTGAGAGTCATTTTTTAGTCCATATTACTCTGTTGAAACCATAAAGAGCTTTTTTTTTTGTACCTGCAAGGTACTCTGGGCATTCCAAGGTTAAGATACATAAAAGGAAGAGGATGGGGAGTACACCAGAAATGTCTACTCATGGCCTACAAGGAATTTATACTAGGAACACTAGACTACGGAGCAATAATGTACGGAGGGGCAGCAAGAACAAATAAAGAAAACTTAGACAAAGTTCAAAACCAAGCCCTACGTACAAAAACATGAGCAGCAATAAGTAGTGATACACACTGGAAGTGGTAACGCGAATTACTTCATTGGAACTTAGAAGAAAACAAGTAGCATTAAACTACAGTTCCAAGGTATGTTTAGACAAAGACCACCCAGCATATGAAGCAATTCAATTTCGGGCCAATAAAGTCTCTCATACCATGAACCAGTAATCAGAAGCTGTAAAAAGGAACTACAGAAAATGATGAAGGAAGGTCTAAATAGTATGAAAGTAATACAAAAGACAAAGATCCCACCTTGGGAACTGCAGTCGATAGAAACAGATGTCAGCATAGCATCAAATATAAGTAAGAAAGAAATAATACCAATAAAAAGGGCTGGATTGGAGAAAATCGAGGAAAGAAAGAAACAATCACGTTTGTGTTTTACAGGCGGTTCGAAAATAAAGAAAGGAAAAATAGGAATCTAAAACAGCCATAGAAAGACGACTAAATTTCACGATGAGACATCTATATATATAGCGGAAATAACAGCAATCAAAACAGCCATAGAAAATTGTAGACAAACGGAGCATAAGAACTTAACGATTTTAACAGACTCTATGGCCAGCATCAATAGATTAGACAGCAGGAAGAAAACAGAAAGGGAAGATATAAAAGAAGAAGTACTAAAAGCTAATACAGAACTGATAAAACAAGACAGAATAGTAACAGTAGTATGGGTACCAGCACACGTAGGAATAAACTTAAATGAGATCGCGGATAGGCTAGCCAAAAACGGTACCCAAAAGGATAACATAGACATAAATGCGGGCGTCAGCAAAGGCGAAGTAAGAGATAGGTTAAGAGAAAAGATTCAAAAAGTTTGGCAAAATCAATGGGAAACAGACCAGAAAAACGACTACACCCGGCAATACTACCCAGAGGCCAGATTAAAACCATAGATACGGGGCGAAAATGATAGCCCGACAGCGCAGAAGATAGTAAGAGGAAGAATAGGAACTCCAAAACTACCACCAGATAAAATTAAGTATTACAGGCGGGAGACCAAATACAATGGTCCAAATAATACTAGAATGTCCCAAATATAAAACCGAAAGAGAAGACCTATTAAAACTAATGACAAAAGGGAGAAGACCGCACCCAACATAACATCTTTAAAATTAAAGTGGACCAAAAATATAGAGAGAGATTAAAGAAAACTTTAGTAAAGATGCCAATATAGATAAGCAAAAATAAAAATAGTATAAAATAAACCTCTTCAAACTGGGAATGCTAGGTCAGAAATAGTCCAACTAAAGTAGACAAAGAGAAATCAGAAGTCCAAAAATTGGATTTAAAGGAAAGGAACGAAGACAAACGACTAGTGGAAGGGGAGAAGAAGGAGGGAGTAGATAAGAAAAGAACGCGGCAAGAACTCTATAAATTTCCAGGGGTCTCCGGATGGACGATCCGAATAGTCTCTGCGCTCTTCTGGACGGAAACTCTAGACCCTGCCGACATGGAAATCCGCTGGGGGACGAGATTGCAGTATCTCCGTTCGGTCGATTCGGGAACACTGGCTAAGCCGAGTAGTCCGATCTGTTCCCCGCCGATCAGAGATGCGGATCCACAAAATGCATCGTGTTATCGCTCGAGAGATGGGGACACAGACGAAACAAAGTAGTCTTGTACCGACCGAGATACCCGCAGTGGTAGATAGAACCCCACTGCGACCTAGGGATTCCCCAATATGTAAGCTTACATAAAGTATATAAAATAGATATCGTCAAAATTAATTTTGTAAACTCTGTCTAAATGAAGATCGAAAGAAAAAATAATAAATGCTGTAAAATTAAGCATACCAGTGAAATAACAAATAAAGCCGAAGGGCTCATCTCTGTGTAGATAGAGTAGGGAAAAATAGAGTAAGAGATAGGGACGCCAACGACTCTTACATACCAAAAAAAAAAAAAAGAATAGCAAAGGACCCACGAGTGACCAAAACGTTTTCATTTAAAACGAAAACATGATTTTTATTTTTTATTTTTTTGACAAAAATCCGTCAAGACAACCTCCAATAGGAGATTGAAAGACGTTTATAGAACGTAACATAAACAGCTTGATACGACAAGTAGATAATTTAAACAGAATGATTATTTCTACTGAGAAATTTAAAAAGGCTGAGCATTTAAATAGATTGATCCAAGCTCTTCATCCTGTTTGCTTGATTTAGACAAAATTTCATGACCTTAGAAAGCTAACACACGGCAGTCAAATGTGCATTAGGTCTACTGTTGATCAAATTGTCCAATCTATGAGGAACATATCAGGACGTGAATGAGGGGTCAAATATCAAACGAAGCTAAGTAACAGGTTCTTCTTCCATAGTAACCCATGTGTGTGATGTTGATAACAGCACACTTGGAGTGTATTGATATGCATATTTTAACTCTATTTGCAAGGCAATGCAGGAGTGGGAAGCTGCACAAAGTGGGCCTTGTAAATATGACAGAATACATTACTTAAGAAAAAATAAATAGTAAAAAGACGTACTGATATATTTCTATTTTTCAAAACATAAATGTTGACAACTCTCCCTGGATGGAACATCCTGTAAGGCCCAATAATTTGTCGAGTGATAGTTGTGAATGAATGTATGTGTGCCTGTGCCATGATGTATCCGGTGGTGGTGGTTGGGGGTGGGGGGGGTGGGGGAGGGGGGCTTCTCCTCCCGCCACTGTGGACAGACAGTATAAATATATGATGATTCCTATTTATAATTTCAGAATATTTTAGATACTGTGACGGTGCTCTTACGTAGGAGAAGGCGGACGGAAACAAACGATAAAATTAAAAAAATAGAGGCCTCAAGGCCTCATTTTCTTTTTTACAATTTGGCCACCATTTTTTGTTCTTCTGGGGACCTGTGCTGCGGCCCGACAGGGTTGCAATAAGAAAGCTGAGACAGCCTTCTTAGCTATAAAAAGCTGAAAAGCTATAAGAAATATCGTTATCAGCTAAGATAGATGGGGAAGAGGAGATCGTGCTGGCCCTGGAACTGATTATTTGACTGCTTTAATAAAGACGTTTAAGCGTCAAATTAAGATTCAGCAGCTCAAAACAGAGAAAAGGTGTGAAGCAAATTTGTTTGGGATCTGGGGCCATGACAAGCTGCCATCTTGGATTTTCTGTCTTTATAATTAATAATGTTCAAAAGCCTATGGCTTCTCGAGCATTCAATATATTCGTTTGGAAGCAAGCACCATATACAAAAATAATGTGCGTTTGTCTTTTCGTTACATATATGCCATCCAATATCTGTCATACACTCTTGAAATGTGTACGTTCACCGATCTGTAGTTTCGCAATTTTCCTGCAAATACTTTTTTTTTCGAAAACGTAAATTAAATTTAGAAAAAAACATGTTTCATTGAAATACATCCTATGAAGAATGTATATTCAAAATTTGAAGTCAAATGGCTAAAAAAACGGGAAAATGTTTAAAAAAATGTACATTTCAGAAAATTGCAACTGAAGTTTCATAACCATTCTATGCAGTCTTCTAGACGTGCCGTGTAGGTGCTGTGTTGGAGGATAGGACAGAATGTTTCTGATCTCAGCCGATATTTTTTCCATATCAGAAGAGGTCAAAATGTTTAAAATTTACAAACAATCGGAGACTGATATTCTCTTATTTTTATCCCAAAACCTCATTTTTAGAACATAAACCCTTCTCCCTTTGCCCCCCCCCCCCTCCCCACCCCTCTCGCTCTCTTCCTTAAAACTCTACCAAACACGGCTGGTGCTAATGAATGCATTACCTGCGTATGGATTTGTGTGGTCAGGCCTTTGTTTTCTTCATTCTTGTCAAAGCATTAATTATTTCTATATCTACATATGCTGGATCCATTATTTTTCATGAACACTGCATCAGTATCTCAGTCACACCTGAACTAGAGAATACATTTCAATTGTGTGTAGTTTTAGAGATTCCTTACATTCATGTCAATCACACTTCTGTCAGCAAAAGCAGTTAATGATCAACTGGATATTAATTCTTTAAATGGATGTGTTGTTTTGCTGGACATACGTTTCTGACTGAAAATGAATGTTGATAAAGTGACAGTTGAAATATACGAACATTTAAACAATTATGAGAATGTAATTTCTAGAAGAAAAAAAAATGTCCATAGAATTAAGCGTCGGTAGATTTATAAATACCTATGTGAATTTCATGTGATGAATGTGCGCGCGCGCGTGTGTGTGTGTATGTGTGTGTGTGTGTGAGAGAGAGAGAGAGAGAGAGAAGAGAGAGAGAGTTTGATTCGGTGATAGGGAGCTTCTAACTCATGACTGAAAGTGTCTCTTTCACCAATAACCAATTTTTACTTACGTGTCTTTGTTCAGTCGGTTGATAATGCAAGATCAGGAGAGGCAGCCTGTGAACGTTTACTTTAAACACAGGTTCACACTACAGGGAACTTGATTATTCTCTCATCAGTAAGTCATTCATTGTTCTGTTATCACAGCTCATTTCACTTCCCGATACGCAATAGTGAACACAGTGACCAAAAATGAATATGTCTTGCGCCCAGGGCAAATAGTCGGAAGTCGCGTCGGAGGATTTCAAGTTACAGTTTTTTTTTGTTTTTTTGTTCTTTTAAACCATGTTTTACTATTTTCCGACTATAATACCAACATTTTTCTTTTTTTTTTTTTAGGTTAGAAAAGGTTAAATTGTCGTTTTGTGAAAAAAAAAAATTAATATCTTAGCCGGAAACTAGTTAAAAACGACCGAAAACGGCGTGGATCTTTATCGTCCGGCGCGACTTCCGACTCATTTGCCCTGGTCGCAAGACATTCACTCAGACATACTTACCCACTCTTGGCAAGCTCAGTCTCAAGGAAAGTCTATAGTGGACAAATACGTGAGTGACTATTGCACGTTAGAAATGTTCTTGCAGGATAGCTCTGCTTTGACACAGAGTTCAACAAGTTGTTGTTACATATGAGAGATAAACAACAACTATTTACTATATTAGTTCTTGAAAGTAACGGCTGTGAAACGAAATATCCAGTTAATTAAAGTGGCTCTGAGAGAAAGACGACACAGAGTTATATTGTTAGATTTTTGCGATCTACCGACACAGAAATGAGAAAAGTAATAACCCTTCAGGCCATCTTGACCGTGGGAGAGGTTATTGATGAAGAAATTGTCACATCAGTATACTTGTTTTTATAAAGCCATCATAGATTCTCCTTGATAACAGATTCTTCGGCCGTTGGAAAGTCTAACATAGATTAGCGATGACAATACTACAGTCACAATGACTTGTCACAGTTGCCCATGCATAAATTCTCGACTTCATCAAAAACTAGGTAAGTAACTGCAGTATGGGGCATTTTATTTTATTCTATTTCTTACATCTTTGTAACGACAAAAGGTTAATGAAATTGACACCGACAGAAAATATATTTTCTCTGGTCATCTGAGCGACTTTTCAAAAGCAGCACTGAGTGTCACGAAGTCATGTTTTTGAGGTGGATGACATAAAAATAAATATATATATTAACACTTCCTAATTTACAGGCATATACCTCTGGAACCACAAAAGATATTGAGTCCATACTGGTGTCATTTAAACATTGAGATGTTTTCTTTCTATTGAAGTGTTAACTATCAGAGGCTGTTGCCGTTTGGAGCCGACAGCAACAGCCAAGTTTGAATGGTCTCTGTGTTCAGGACAGTCTTACAATTAAATACGTACCGAATAATAAAAGTCAGGCAAATCTTCCATGGATAATATGTCTAGAACAATGAATGATTAAGTCTATCTTGGTATCATTTTCAGGGTTAAAATTTCTTCCTTCTACCACAGCATTAATCATCAAACACTCGTCTTATTTGGAGTACACTGGATGAGCCAATTTTGAACGGTCTCTAGGCTGGAGATAGTCTTAAAGTACGTATGGGAGAATCTCGGTTACTCCGTATTTTTACAGGCATGTTTCTCTAGAACCATGGGAGATATCAAAATGTCCGTCTTGATTAACTAGCATCTTAATTAAATTCAGATATCGTGATAAATCAAAATATCACAATGACATACGTACACAAAAGGGTATTGGAAACTATGTGACCATGTGAACCCGCCTATGTATTGTGGTCTTTTCCTGACATAGGTAAATTTTAATTTATCTGTGTGTGTGTGTGTGTGTGTGTGTGTGTTTTCTTGCATTAAAGCAAGGAAGAGGACTATCATGCATCTCTATCTATCTATGGTTTCAGAAAGAGCGTTAAAAGAACTCTCTTGCTGGTGATTGGTAATAGATTACTTTTTAAATGTTTATGAACGCTGAAAGAACCCATTTGTTTATCAGTTTCTTGAAATGACTGTACTTTCCTTCCCTATATTTACATACAGCTGCTAAAATCAAGTACAATGCGAACTAGATAACAAAGAGTGAACAACTTTAAATTTGTAAAGGGCATCAATCTATGTCACATCACATAATTATAATCTTGGAGAATCATTTAAAAAAAAAAACAAATGATTACAGGAATTTCCCCCATGAAAATGGATGATTCTACATATACCAATAAAATGACAGGCTGGAAAGTCAAATATGCCTTAGAAATGTGTATATTCCATGCTCTACCCAATGGCAGAAAACTCGTAGTAGAAATTGCTAATCTGCATGAAGGGACACTGATAGTCTATAGGACTTTTCATAAACGGAAGAAACTTTTCTGTCCCGAATCTTGTTTTAGTTAGTCATTTTCAGACTACAAGAACAAATTCTTCGGTTTTGGCCTATAAATGTTACCTAATAAAAGCATGCCTGAAGTTAGGCTAATAAAAAGCCACCTCATTCTTTGAGCAGTTATAATTCTCACAGCTTTCAGTCAAATGAACATTGCTCACTCAAAACGTTATTTATTGGTTCAAATTTCAGAATGGTCAAGGAGACTACCCGGTCGCTTTTTGAGCAAGAGAAATCACTCTGACTGTTTGCATTTCGGAAAAATTTGACAGGAAGAAAGGAGTCGTTTAGGTTTAGGTTTTGTATATGTGTGACAAAGGGACGTGTTTTTTTTGTTTTGTTTTTTGTCCGTTGTTTACATCATCACATTTAACACTTTTTAAATTGATATTGTTCTTTCTCTACCTCACATGAAGTTTTTTGATTATCTTTGTTTCCAACTTTCGTCATGTTGTGAATTTATATGAGACAACATACTTGTGCAAAGAAAGTAAATTTTATTATCTCTTGAAAGTGTTGAAGCTGATGATGTAACCAACGGACAAAGGACACAACCATCTGTCAAAGCCCCATATCGGAGTCTGTATTGATAGACAGATAAAGTAAACATTCTGACACTGACTCGGCACTGTGGCTCTTTTAACCAACTTTTTTCAAGGGGACACAGCTGAGGTTAGATAGTGTTTGACAGAGGCAGTATTAAGTTTCCTGCACACTATTTTATTTAATATCACCATGATAAAATAGAACCTGTGCACGGTGTGGCGAGTTTGTCTTGTTTTCTACTTCTTTTTCTTTGTAATAGGCATCTGTCGAAATAGAGTGAGAGAAAAATGCAACAGCTGCCAAATCCATTAGTATAGATCTCCTTGTAATTTTGTTTGTTTGCATATAATGTGCGGTTGGGTGGGGGGGGGGGGGGGGGGGGGGGGGGGGAGGGGGGGGGGGGGGGGGGGGGGGGGGGGGGGG
>JBCEWB010778019.1:0-16527 GCA_039654565.1 Peronia peronii | reverse complement strand
CCCCCTCCCCCCCCCCCACCCCCCCCCCCCCCCCCCCCCCCCCCCCCCCCCCCCCCCCCCCCCCCCCCCCCCCCCCCTCAAATGACTAATGAGGCACTATTTTAATTATTTTATTACAGGATTGTTTACCTTTATACAGAAATCGCACTTTGGCTCTCGAACTTTGCGTTTATCTTAATATTCAAGCCCTCTTGTATAATTGGATTACTAGCCCTAATAAGGGCTGCGTTGAAAGCAAAAGTAATGTAAAGAAAAGTAGAAGTAGAATGATGTTAGTTTTAGCCCTGAAAAGAACTGTTGATGAGTTGGTTTTAGCCCTGATGCTGTGTGGTAATGCTTTAGTCCTAAAAAGGGCAGTTGAGTAAGTTTTAACCCCTGAAAGGAGCTTTTAATAAAGTTTTTAACTCTGAAAACAGTTAAAGGAAGCCATCACATAGTCTGTGAGAGTGTCTATATAACTATATAAGCGAGTCAACTGCAAGTGAAAAAAAAAAAAACTAGCAAGGTGTAGAATCTGGCCTATCCCGTCATGGTGCGAGAACCAACATCATAACACAGGCGCAGCATTCTATTGTAGCGTAACCTACTCACTTCGTAATAATGTAATGTGTAGATCTAGTACATTTATGGGTATACCTGTACTGTAGGCTCTGCCAGGATGCTTGATTATCAATCGATTGCTCGGTGGCAGCACTGACCCTAGTCTAGTAGTAGCCTCTGTCAGAGAGCCGAAAACACTTCAAGTTTCCTGGGTTTGTTTACCCCCCCCCCCCCCCCCGTGAACACTAGCCTACTTATGCTGCGCGCGGGCATAATACATTGTCTAACCCCTCTCACCTTATCCACAGCATTTTGTCTCCTTTGTTTTCATGCTGCCGGTATCTGCATTGTTGGAAACCACGTGTAGAGGACAGAAGCTGATTTTTACCTGTGTGGCAGTGCTGACCAGTTCGATTTAAAGGAAACTCACGGCGATGGCTTCGGTTTATGCGAGAGGCATTTGATAGGCACAAAGAGGGAAAAAAATCTATTTTTTTGTTTTTATTTGATTTATGAGAAATTCGTTTTATCAGAGTTCGGTTTGAGTGGACTTGACTGTAATTCCAAGTAGGAACTATGGATCGGTAAATTTCCCTCCTTTTCCCTCCTTTTTGAGTTGGATATCCCTCCTCCACCATTGTGAGGGTAGGCAGGTCTGAGAAGATATCTCATTATCTGTTCATTATAGAGCAATTAAATGAATTCTTATTATACAGATAGAATTGAAAATGCACTGTAACCGAGATCTATATGTAATTCATAGTTTATTTAGTTTACTGCTGTTTCCGATGATAGAAAGACAGAAATCAGAGCATTTTGTGAGATATTATCTTACTCCTGATTTCACAGTTTCTGAGTGTTCGTTTATGTTATGTGTTTTCCCTTGTTCTGGCTGGCGCCTTGATCAGCCATGTTGGGATTTTTCCTTCCTCTCTGCCTGGTGTTGGATTTCATTGCTTTGCTCTCACTTCATTGGTCAGTCTGGACTTTGATGTTGTTTCTAATGGCAGAATTGGGGAGATGAGCATTGCTGTGTGTGGTTTGTACAGCTAAAGAATGACCACTGCAACTGTTTGCTATGTTTATTGCTACTCTTTATTATAACCTCAGTGATATCTACTGCCTGCGGCTTGGCATCCTGGAGAACTGCCACTTAATCCCTCTTTGTTTTGGCATATCAAAAAATTACATATAAATTTTGTAATAAAAATAAGAATATATCATTGTTATGTTCAGGAGCAGCAGAGCTGAAAGATCCCAAGATTTTCTTGTTTTTCACTTTGCTGTTATTTATTAAAATAAACAAGATATATTTTTGCCTCCATATTTGAATAGAAGGGCACTGCCCAATCAGTTGTTTAATGTCATCATGTTGCATTTCATTACCATGAAATAATATTGATTTGCAAATTTCTGATAGAAGGTCGGTAGCAGTAAACCAATGAAAGCTGAAGATATGATGATGTGGATATGATAATGAAGGTAGGATAATCAGGGACAGTGATAAAATGGCGAAAAGAAACTGACAAGAGCACTAAAAGTTGGTTTTGGCAGCCAATCATTGCTCCATAAAAGTTGGTAACTGTAAATAAAGATTGACATAAATCAGAATGCATCATATCAAATAAACTGATGTTCTTGTAAAAGCCTGAAGAATTTATGAAAATGTCGGGTAAGTTCATTACAATGGCACTTTGCCCATTGCCATCTTTGTAATTTTTCTTTGCTGCCCTTTTTAATTCATTTTATAATTTTTTTTTTTTAACTGTAATAGTTAGAAACACTGAATTTTATGTCTGAAGTTTATTAAAGAGTAAAGGAGCCTACCAAATTATTTAATGCAAAGCTGAGATGAGAAGTTGAATTACCTTTTGAGCTGAAATGTTGTTGATGTGTTTGTTGCAAAAATTTTCCTGTTTGACTTTTATTTTCAGTTTGTGAAATTGTAGGAAATAATGTCAGCTGTTTTCTGCACTGAAACTTCACACAGTGTTAGTCCACTCGTTGTTGTCAGTCTTTGATGTTTTAGTATCAACACTTCTCTCTATAGTCATTTGAAGAGTAGTGACAGCCAATGAGAAGGTGGATTATTCACTAGTGACCAATTTTGAAATGTCTTCATACTAAGATACTTGTCCAGTTCGAAATGTTAACTTGAATTCTAAATGCTTTGGGATGACAGTTGCACTAATTAAAATCTCATCTTTGGATGAGAGCGAAGGAATTTGTTGCCTGGCTTAGGAGGTGAGAGAAAGAATTATGAATAAATAATGAAATTTAGACAAGGAATTTAGCAAGGCTAAGATTATAATCTTTCTGTCCATACAAATAATCTAAATTAATTTCAAAGCCCAGAAATCACTTGGCCAAGCTGCAAACTACTGAAACTTACCTTGACTTTGGATTCATCTATGCTGGATAGGTTGTCATAGATGGCAGGCAAATGTTGCTCTAGTAAAAATGATATTTGTATTTTGTGGAATTTTGCTAGACCCAGTCTCTTTCCAGTAATATCAGATTATAGATTAAATGAGCCAGTCACATGTATTTCTACAAATATTTCACTCTTTTGCTAAATATACAGACATGATAAGATTTTGCCCAGAAAATATCAGTAGAGTTCATGCTAAGGACTTGTAAAACCCACATTGTGTGATTGGCAAGACAGTTTAGTGAGGAATATTAAAGCTACTGAATCAGTTTGAATATGGGAATCCTTTTGAGCTCAAAAGTAGTATAATGCTGATAAGGGCTTAGGCTTCAGGCTCTGTGTCACATCAAGATTTGACTGTTGGCAAATCCATAATTGTGTCAAGATTTGGGAAACCCAAATGCAAGCTACATCTATGCCCATTTAAAGATATGATACACATAGATGGAGTTAATTGAGTAAGAATATTTCTACATTTGTGCTGTAGATCTATATTTTTATACTTTGAACTACATTTGTTGAACTGAGCCGTTAGATTGTTACTGAAGTATATAGGTCATTTACTTTAGATAAATTCTTTTAAATGAAAAGAAAATCAGATTTCACTGTTATAAAGCTAGTTTTACTACGTTCTTGAAATTTTACTCGGAGAAGAATAGAGAACCTAATATAATTTGAAATGGTGAAGTTCTTTTCTTGGTGTTAAACTGGCTATCAGTGCATAATTTTTGTATCCCAATTTCAGTGCGGACTTTCATGCATGATTTAGTAACATAGCTCAGAATTGCGATTGAGGTGTATTCTTTCAGGCATGCCACTTACGTTGACCCATGTAGCGTTCAGGGTGGCGGACAATAACATCTGGAGAAATAGAATTGTGATTCTCATCTTTGGCTTCTGTGGACAAAAAAAAAAAGAAAAGAAATTGCTGCGGTTTTTGTTTTTCTGTTTTATTAGAATATGTTTCAGGCCCGGTTATATCATATGGTAAAAAATACTATGGCAGTTCCCACACAGATTTGTGTGTCCTTTTGGTATGGGCAATGTGGTTATTTGAACTGGTGTAAAATCAGAGATAGTCTTGATTTAAGCGAGCAGGTTCAGGCCGGTTTGCTTGCCTGTGCCTCCACAGGTGACTGAAAATTTATTTTTGTTTTCGAGTCCCATAACAGTGTCTGAAATAATTCATTTTGCAAGGCCCACCTCTTTGTTGTAGATGGAAGGTAAAGTGTCCAGCCCAGTGGTCAGTGGAAATGAACAGTCCTTTTCCTCGTGTATACTTTGAACTAAAGTGGGAGTGATCTTCCTGCATGAGATCAGTGTGCCCTGACTCACCCGACTAACTCTGAAGTGCAGACTGCTGACAATATTTGTGGGCTAACTGACATTTGTTTGATGTGAAAATTAAAGTTTCATAAAATGATGCCAATGAAATGACACATTTTTAGACATCTTGCAGAGCTGAAGCCTAACAATTAATTTTTAAAACACTATTTTCAACATTGTTAAAAAAAGAAATTTACAAAACCCTGATCTAATATTTTTGATTCAAAGAAGTGAATGAAAAATAACAATCATTAAATTTTCCTTTTTTGCGTTTCCTTCTAGAAGTTAACACAACTGAAATTAGCTGAAAGATTTATATAAAGAAAATGTCAAAATGCTTGATATGCATATTATGTTTCAGTGTTTGTTAAACTCTTCGGTGACCTTCATTTACAGTTTTGTGTTTGTTTATTTTTGTTGATATAAAGCACAAGAGTTTGCTTTTTTTTCTTTTCAAGAGAGTTTTTTCTGTCTATATTCACAATTTAACTTGCCTGGATTATGTTTTGTATTTTCTTTTCATGACCTGTCTAATCCTGCTGATGATGTGCACGGCTGCCAACACCTTCTCCTGGTCCCATATGCAGCAGCATTCAAACAAGCAGGATGGAATTGACCTGAAGGAACTGCAGGAAGAGATTGTGGAGCTGAAGAACAAGGTGCGCAAACAGGACAAGCGCATCACTGAACTAGAGAGCCGTGTTCAAGCTCTGGAACACCATACAGATGAAGAAGAAGGTGGAGAGGCCTAAACATAGAGAACAGTATTTTGTTTCCTCTCTTATGATACATTTCAATCTTCCTGCTGTAGGCCATTCCATATGTTTTGTTTGTTTGTTCCATTCAATGCTTATGACAGTTTTAGTCTATAAAAAACAAGTATTCAAATTTTATAACAATGTCTACCATGAATTGAGTGGCAGTGTCCAGAGAAGAACTTTGTGAACTCAAATTTCACTTTTTTGTTGAATGCTCAATCTGACAGGGAGATTGACTTAGCCACTCATGCATTGTTGTTTTTGCCTCAACATTTTATCAGTTCTGTGATCTGTGATTACTCTGAGTTATAGGTGATTAAAAGAAACGAGATCGTAGATTGAGCTAGCAGATACTTAAAAAACATGGGGAATATTCTATAAGAGAAAAACAAAGCTTACCCTTCTGTCAGTCAGGTAACAACAATTTCTGTTGCCCATCACAAAAGCAGAACATGAGAATGTTGTTGTTTGGCTTTTTAACATTTTCTGTGGGTGAAACTTTTCCATCTGGGAAACAATAATTTGTAATTTTTCGCATGGGGAGATTTCATACAATTTCAGTTTTAAGGGAAATTCTTTGTAATTGTCACAGGACAATTTGTTTGGAAAGTGAGATCACAGTATCTTGAGATAAAGCAGAAACAATGATTCTCCTCCTTCCCTTCCCCCTTCTCCTTCTCACTTCCCTGTAACTGTCACATTCACAATATACACACACATATATCAAATGGGTAGTTAGTTTGATCATAAAAAATTATTTACAAATCCATCATCATATAGATGGTCCAATAGAAACATGTAAAATCAGTTACTGATGAGTTCATATGAAGTAAATATAGAATTTATGTGTTATCAATCTCGAGTTTGCAGCATAATGATCCAGTAACCAGCTGTATATTTTGCATTGCAGTGATCTTATTAATTAGTCATTGTCATTGAAATTCAGCACATCCTTTCTGCAATTACTGTTCTGTCAAAAAGATAATGACCCGTATGTTTTCTTGATAGATTTAAAAATCTAAAGAATTTGCAAACAGTGACAAATGGTATTGTGGTGCCTTATTTCAGTTCTCGTAAAATAGGAGTCGTGAAATGGATCAAGACCCTACATTCACTGCAAATTCACATTTGGTATTGGAAATCAATGACAACCTATTTCATCAGTCAATTGAGAATATTATCACTGATTTAGAAAACATATCTCAAGAATAAAGGATTGAGCAAAAGCTTCTCTAGAGAACAATAGTTGGAGCCATTTACAGATAAATCAAATGATCATCTTATGTTTTGCAAGAGCCACAATACTCAGTTGCAGCTAATAGGCTAATTCTATTGCCATCACAAGATTCTCTTATGTGGCAGTTATATTGGTGCTTCATTGCAGTCAGAGAATCAATAAAATAATATGGCTAAACTATCTGAGACCATGATAAATGTTCAATAATGTGATTTTGTCTGCCTGAACCAGTTGCCCATCTTTGGTGAAGTTTTAGGAAGAGGGGTGAATCCGAATACAGTGGCCTCTGGTTAGTTGTTTGTTGTGTTGATACACAAGACTCACTGCCAGTGTGAGGAGGGAGGTCAATTGGTGGGAGTTGCCAAAATGATTTGTTGAGTTCTGCAAGACACTGTTGAAAATTTGTTGAGTGTTCATTCATCACATTCTCTTTTATATTGCAGTTCATGTCATATTTATGCCATGCATAGTTCGGTTTGATGCCTGATGCTAAATGTTTTGAAATTAGTCAGTTATACTCAATACACTTTTTTAATACTTCAAAGTCTTAGAACCACATGGCAAAGTGTTTCTTTGCGAGATCTTTTATTGAGAGATGAGATGGAAATGGATGTTCTGTAGACTATTGAGTATGAATCAAAGTGTGCAATGAAACATATGAATATATATACATATATATATATATATATATATTATATTATTACATATAACATATATATTCTTGGTCATCATGAAGTAGCAGTTGAAGTTTTCAGACAAGATGGGGCTGGCTGTTTTCCAGAAACTGAAATCTTAGTCTAGCCCAAGTAGGCTGAAATTTTTAAATTTTATTTTCAGCAAACTATACCACTACATGTATTTCACTTTAGTTTATCACTGGCAGTTACGAGATTGTGTTAGCTTCAAGCTATCATTCAATTGCATCACTGACTTTTCTGGCTTATATGACATTCATTTTTATCAGGTTGTCACATTACATTAAAAAAAAAAAAAAAGGTTGTCAGCTATACGTATGTTACACTATGAGTTATCCATGGTTTAGTGAAGGTCCAGTAATCAACAAACACATTATACATGTCCAAGCCATTCATCGTTCAGAAAACAAACATAAGCTTTGAAATGCATACTAATTCTGCAGCTATTGGATTCTTATGGCAGCAAATACAAAATTGTCCATCTGTGAAATGAATTCAGAATAGTCCGAAAGATATTGAAAGAAGACAAGGCAACAGAGACTGCAAATAAGCAAATCTAGTGGATTTGTATGTATATAGCAGGTAATATCATACATTATGACCTGCTTCTACACCTCAGATACAAATTGGTACTGGTACTTTTGTTAGTAAACAATCCTTGCATAGATTTAACAGTAATCTATTTGTGAACTTCATTTTATTGATATTTGCTTTACCTACAACTGTTGAAACATCTCATTAGACCAATATGCAAGAAAATAACTTGGTACTAAACATAAAAATGAAAAAATTATAGCTGGGAGTGGTTAAACTTCTCACAAAGTACATAATCTCAACCAGATTATAGAAAGCAAAATAGGATTTCAAGACCCTTCTTCCTTGCCCCATCCTCTTATTAATCTTTTTTTAGCAGAAAATAAAAAAATTGATTTGAAAGGGAAATTTTCATCCTTTTTTTGTTTCTCAAATTAGTCAACAGTGCATGAAGTTATTTTTTTTTGGTTCATTTTGTTTTGTTTTTTTAGGTAACTGTACAAAGTTCCAAGCACTTATTAGGTCTCATATAAACGTGGAGTGTTGTTTGCAGACAGCAACTAACAAAAGAATACTTATGGCCATTAGAACATATATCTATTGTATCGTAGTGTTTTTTTAATGAGAGACTTCATGGAATGTTTTACTGTATGAGCCTCTCTCACAAGGTGGCACTTGTGACAGTGCATAAATGAAAGACACTTGTTCTTGTTATGTAAAAGTACTGTAGGCTATTTCGGTTTTCAGTTAAACATATTCTAAAAATGATATATATGATCAGATTCAGAGCACTCCCTTGCTAGTTTAGCAAACATGAAGAGAAATAGTCACCAGAGGAATATGATCAGTTAAACATCAAATCACCTTAGTATTTTTTTTTTAAATGTGACTTTTTTTATGGTGTTCTTCACAAGTGAAGAAATAATTGCAGATATTTTGAAGCCAGGAAATTAAATTCTAGCATAATAACAATTACAATTGATCGTTAAACATTTTGTCTAAACTAGTGTATCTCTACAAACAAAGTTCAAGTAAATTGTACATTTAACATAAATGAAAGGTTTAATTCAACTACTTGTCTTCGCAAAACAATCTTTGATCAGGAGCTTGAACTTTATCAGTTCATTACAATTGACAAATACAATCAACTTAACAGTGGATATTTTCCATTGGCACTGGCAATAATTTCTATTTTCCAACATATTTGAGGGCCAATTATCTTGAAAACCCCGTTCGAAAATACATGTAGATCCATTTTGTTTTGTAGAGGTGGGAAATGTATAGACAAAATCGTAAATTGATTATTGAGATCCATTGTTCCAGTTTATAATAATATCATTCATCTTATGAGACAGGCTCATATCAGATTATTTCATTTGGGCATAACAGTAGAGACATATAATTATCTGGATTTAACTGAAGCAGATAGGCAGCATGTTGCAAAAAATCAGAATTTGACAGTGTGCCTACATTGGATGGTTGGGATGTTTCAGTTGGATGTCTGCATAAACTATGGCCTAATAGTGTGTACAACAAAGATAAACGTGATACAGTTACAACTTTTTTATTTTGTTTGATTGCTTTTTCTACAATGTCATGACTGTTCTGTGTGTGTAAAACCTTGAAGGAATGACTGCTGATTATTAAAACGTGATATTCCCAGCATGATTCATGATGTTGCTTATTTTTTAAATTTTTTTTTTTTTTTGGTCAGATTTGCATTTCATGAAATTGAATGAATGTCCTTACATTAAAATATCAACTCTTTTGATCTTTCAGAAAACAAGTATCATATCCTATCAGGGATAGTGACTGTAATAGTGGCAGTCAGTCTCTTTGTTGAATGTGTTACACAGGTAAATTCATGAAAATGCTCATTCTAGAACATGATTTTATTCTTGCCATAACTTACCGAGTGGCATTTGAGAGGTAATTGTTTTGACCAGCACACAATAGGCTACAAATGAATTATTCCAAAATGTGGTCACAATTGGCCCAGCGGAATTAATGACAGTTCTTTTATTTACTATAATTAGATTTAGACAGTCATGTGCATTTAATGCACTTTTGCTGTGACTGAATTAGGGCAAGACTAATGTTTGCTCGCCTAACTCGATTGTTCCCAAAGTGGGCGTTACTGTCCTCTGGGGCAGGGCGATGAGAGCTTTTCAAGGGGGCGCTGAAAGGTTAGTGAGGCAATAGGGGGGCGGTGAATGGCTGGAGAATGACTAGAGAAGGTAGAGTAATGTAGTTAGAAGCACGGACACGTGGAACATAATCTGCTGGCTTGTCACATGTTGCTGTTTTTTAAATCGCATAGGATCAATGATTAACTGCATGTATGTCCATGCAAACTGAAAAAAATTAAATGTTATTGAGATCTATGTCTCTATCAACTTTAGTAAGATTAGTTGATAAAATATAGAAATTGGGTGCATGTATTTTATGAATAATTGATAAATCTGAAATCAATTCTCCTGTGGGGGGGGGGGGGGGGGGTCAGATGGGGACAAAGGGAGTGGAAGTGAAAAAAATTTGGGAACGACTAGCCTAAGTAATGCATGTCTTGTTTAGGGATAGTCTGTTAAGCCACATCAACACTACACTTTTAATCTGTCAAAAAAAACAAGAAATTGAAGAATAATTTTAATGATATCAAAACTGTTTTTATGAATGCATAACTATACATGTAGTATTGTTCATTGTTATTAAGTTAACACCAGTTTTACTTTCTTACACTTGATTTTGTCATTTTTTTTTTTTTTTTTAACTGCATTAATTTTGCTCAGTTTGATTAAGAGGCTACATTGAATATCTCATTTCAATTCCGTGCTTTTATGTCTGTTTAGTCCCAGAATGTTTTCTGTTTGGCTGTGTGTCATGTAATTTCCACACTTTCCATACTTCAGCACAAAACAGTGATAGTTGACTTTGCTTCCAGTGTATAGATGCAAGAGAGAACTTGGTTAAAATTGTTGAAAGAGCTAATTCTTGCTTCCTTAAAGAGAATTGCTATATGCTTGAGGACAGAGTACCGTTGTCCTGAGGGGGCATAGATCTAGCTCCGGTGAGGATGTGCTTTGTACAATTTTTGTTTGACTGCTTATATATTATGTTTGCACTGTTCAAAACACTGCATTTTATTATTATTACTGGACATATGTTTATAATTTTCATTTTTTTTCCTTCCTTTTTTTTCTGTTCTAACCGTAAATGTTTTGTTTGTGTTAGCTCTAAGTTTTTAATAGTATTACCTGAAAGCAAATGTCCATCCTGCGGAGGCTGAGCTTTAAAGTTGACCAGGCTAAAACTCTGCCTGCATAAAATTCACATAAAAATATAATAAAAGTGTACAGGTAAGCAGAAGGGATGATAGTAGTAATATACACAAAATATACATCGTTCTCTTCTCATTTGACTTGACTGTTAGTGTTACAGTTTAACATGTAGGCCTACTTTGAGTTTGCAAATGCTGCCCAAAAAGAACAAAAAAAGTTTTTTTGCATCCTCAGGTGAGTAGGTAGAAGCATTTTCAGGCAGTTCCGCAAGATTGGCAATAGTACATAATGAAATGTCATGCAGACACTGATGGCCAAATTGATTTTCTTATAGAAATCTAATTTTAAATTGGGAAGAAAAGGTTTTTATACATTCTGTTTTTTTAAAAGTTACCTGAAACAGCAGGAATGGTAAATACATTATTACAGCTGTTTATAACAGGAATCACACTATAAATCTAAAGGGAGTCTCTTTTGTATCATTTTTTTTTCTTCTTTTTGAAACAGGTTGTTCAGGTAAATGTATTACTTAATGTTAAATGTTGCCTACAGACATTTTGCTAACTGCACAATTTAAACAATCTGAAAATAACCTGGAGTAGAATCCAAATCTGACTGATACACCATAATCATTGCCAAATACCTTGAGTATAGGAATCCCTCAAATATAGGAAGCTGACAATTGAAACTCCACTGTCATTTGTGATGTTCAATACAAGTGAGGATATCTTGTGTCTATGACTGAAAAATAATTAAAATGATGGGAGTGCCAAAGACATAGTGATAACCATATTTAAGTAACTGGACAAGTGTTTTATGGATTGGAATATTTGCACTGAAGTACACAGTAGATCAACTTTCTTCTTGCACAAAACATATATGAAGCTGTCACTTCTTTTGATATATTGCTGGTAGAGAGGAACATTATAATGTAAATAAAATTTAACAAAGTTCAAGAAATGGAGGAAAAGACTGTCTAATTTGAAAAGTATACAATGTATTTACATACATAGTGGTCAGTGTTTGGTTCAGTAGAAAACTATTCTATCACTACTTCAATGTCACCTGACATCATGTATACAGTGGAGCGTAAACTATTCTAAATATACTTGGCCATGTAGTTAGAATCTTTTTCAGTCCTAACTTATGTCTGTAAGTACAGTCCTGAGATTTTAAATTGCATCCCTTTTTATGCTTCCTTCCCTGTTAAAAGATCCATTTGCCAAAACTGTCTCTTAGAATAGTATTGTTCTCCACCAGTGATATAAGGATTTTTCATTCTTTCATCTTTCTGCAATATTCATTTCAACTTTGAACTTAGCATACTATCAGTGCTGAAGATGAGAACAGTACTTGTACTCAAAGTACGTACTGAACTCTGCTAAAATGGTCATTACTATGCTTAATGTAAATTGTAAAGATATGTACATGTACCATGACATTTGTAATTTTCTTGTCAATATTTTACTATAACAAAATTCAGGAAACATCTGGGGTCACGGTCTGGGTGTTTGTTGTGTTTCATAATCAGGAGAAAAGCATTTTTGCTGTGATTTGAGTCATGGCTAAAAGATGATGCAGTGAGATGAAGTGACGAAAATTTTCAGTTATTTTTCAATCATTATAGGTATTTTATACTGCATCAAGAAGTAATTGCAAGTGCTAGTATGCAGCAAAGCAAATTATATGTTGTTATAACTGGTCAGATTTTGAGTGTCATTCAGAATATCAGTTTAAACACTAAATTTTAATGTTTCTATAGTATACTCAAAATGCAAATTCACTTTCAAGTGTTGATCTCTGTTGCTTCAAGTGCAAGATATACATGTACATGTATGTTGTAAGGCAGGATGCACTACAATTTGAGTAAATCTTAACTTTCTGACAATTTGGTGTTTAATGCACTGTTGAAATATTAAACATGTAATGCTATTGATATGCTTGTGCGTGTAGAGGATTCAACAAAAATAACAAGACGCTTTAGAAAAAAATGCTTTCGCTGCTAAATAAGTGCTTCTTTTGCTTTTTATTTAGTTTTCCTGATTTTTGATTGACCAGCCAACTAAAATAATCATTGGTCCATGGTTCCTCGTTCTGTTAAGATAGAATTTATGTTTGAAAATTCTATGCAATCTTGTGCCTGGTTTGATGTATAATATTGACAATAGAACTGAGTTTTACTTTCTGTGAACAAGCTTGATTTTTAATTTTATTCTTCATCTTTGCATGTCCAGCTTACATATATGATAAACTTGTATGGATGTTGTTTGTAGTTAGTGAAGTGTATGATATGAACGACACTGCAGCAATATAGTCTTTCGGGCTTATTCATTCAGTGCTTTCCAGCCAATGTTTCAGATAGTGACATGATGATAATACCATAGATTCATTTTATTTCCCATTCCTTGCCCCTTCCTCGCCCGCCAAAAGAAAAAATAAAATTATGCAGCACTTCAGATTTAATTGTATGCTTATAAGGAAGGGGAAAAATCAGGATAGATCAAAGTTCAAGGTCTACCCAGTAATCTAATAACAGGCTTTGAAAGATACATTTGCAGACACTGAGATGACATAATAACACAGATGTTCAAAAGAATTTAGAGTCAGCTCAGTGTAAGCTTAAAAGGATGCACACCTCTGTAGCCTGAAAGGATGTATTGTTACAGTATCTGTGCAAGAAAGAGTCTTGGAATTTTCTATTTTCTTTTCTAAATCTTTGAATAAACAAATGTGCAGCTCATTCTGTTTTGTCAACTTTCTTCATTGATAATCATTACCTATTGGTGTTTTATATCTGTTTGCAATCAACTGCCCTCATTTGGATATGTCTTTTGAATTCTAGTAATGAAACTGTTCAAGACATAATATACAAGCTATTATGGCCATAGGACAAGATAAAGTGTACCATTTTGTTCCTTATTCTGCACAAACCAAAAAAAGCTGAGCCAGCTACATAGATGCATATACATCTATTTACTTAGCACCACATTTTTCTCCCAAGTGAATGAATAATAAAGCAGTTATGAGCTAATATAATCATGTACTCTGTCTCTGTCCATTCGCCAATGGGCAACAAACGAGATGTCACGTGACCAAATCAGTTTGTGTGTTACCATTGTGGGTTTGACGTTTTTTTGCTTGGACAAATTTTTGTGTTTTATTGTGTATTTCTTTCTGTTTCCAAATACAGGTACAGTAAAGTGTTATATACCAAACTTTATAGTGGTGGTGATGGTTTGAGCTTCTTAATCTTACAGACGTTATATTTAAGGCACGTTATGTCCAATTGTGATTGCAATTCCTTCATAGTCACTAACATTCAGGTTTCCATCGCTGACCACTTGCCAGTAATTACCTTGATGTCGACATCGGAGAGTGCAACTCCCTCAAACCCAGCTGGGAATGAGCCCTCACAGACCATACAAAAACCCTGCTAAGAATGGGGATAGCTGCATTAAAGGTAAATTTATGCAAAGGTGTTGAAAAATCAATTTCCAAATCGGGGTCAAAATGAAATCATCATGGCAACCGAACCCCGCTTTCTTCCCCATCTTTGCAGAGGACAAAGAAATCTGTGTCTACCGATATCAGGTACCCATGAGGTCACCACCAGTCTAAGCACCGTCCCCAGGGACAGGACTATCACCTGACCCAGTCATAACACCTCATGGTCAGCTAAATGCCGACACGGCATAGCATTTTCGCCAGTTCAACAGAGCTGATGCGAAAATGCAGGTCACACATCCACAGGGCGTGGCAATTTAATCAGTTACAGAACTTATGAAAAAAATTGCAGGCCACACGTCCACAGGGCGTGGCAATTTAATCAGTGACAAAACTCATTCAAAAATTGCAGGCCACATGCCCACAGGGCATGGTAATTTAATCAATGACATAACTTATTCAAAAACTGCAGGCCACACGCCCACAGGGTGTGGCAATTTAATCAGTTATAGAACTTATTAAAAAATCGCAGGCCACGTGCCCACAGGGCGTGGCAATTTACATGTATTTACAATTGCAGGCCAAAAATGGAAACTGAATCTCTGCTACATGGTCTATGGCACCAATCATACCCTAGGGAACATCTCACCTTCATTCAAAATTCCTCACCGAAATGCAGTTCACAGAACTGAGAAGAATTCATAGTGGACAGGAAAACAATTGAATCAGTTCACAGAACTGAGGAGAATTCCCATTGAGCCCAAGACTAACACTGCAGTGAGTAACATCACAGTCACAGCATTAAACGTAAACAGTTCACAGAACTGAGGGGGACTCAAGACGAACCCAATGCGGATATCACCACCTAATGTTTAACTACTTCGCACAATTAATGCCAAAGACGGAAACATTGAATGTACCCATTCGCTCCTGGGAACCAGTCCTCCTCATCCTCCTCAAAGACACAGCCACCTTACCCTCCATTCAAAATTCCTGCCCGCCATTGTTCCCCGCGATGGGAGATTTATTGGTGTACCAACTCATGCTACACAGGCACAGCCTTGGTGGTGATACATGATATTATCAGCACAGGCCTGGAGATGGCCAGGGATTCAGAGTCTATTGATAAATGGACCAGCTGGATATCAAGCCTTAGGGTCAAAGGCCTATCTCCATGTGTGAAATTTTCGAATTTGGTGGGGATGCTTGTGTATTCGAATTGTTTTGTTTGTGTTGGGATAATGGCACATCAGCACGACCATGGCTATATTGTGCCAAAAAAGGTAAAATACGTTTACACGTCAAGAAGAAGAGAGGGCTGAAGACAGGTGCAAAGAGAGGGAGAAAAGACATCACCCGTGGAACGTCTAGGATGGCATTCAATGGGAGACATCCCACCAATAGCGGGCTTTCACCACCTGCAGGAGGGAGCAAAGAACCTACTTATAATAGCCCCGGCACCCCACAAGGTGGGGGGGAGTATATTCAGAACAGTTTTTTGAAGCCCATGAGAATTGAACAGAATTCTACAGAACAAAATTGTCCTGAGAATGCCCTCAGGTGAGGAATACCAAGAGTGAGGCTATAAGATTGGCACATTTAGCCAATTTTAACGGTAATCGCAAATATAATTTCTCTATAGGCCGTGCATCTGTCCTCCACCAAAATATTGATATTAACTAGTCTGGACAGTAAGTATTGTTTGAGTTGGTTTACAATAGCTCGAACAACAGCCTGGCGGTCGAGGCCCAGTCAATTCCTGGGTTCAGGCGACCTCTGATCTCATATGGTGTTCAGCTTTCTGTGAAAACAATATTTAAATAAGTTCTACAAAAACAAACAAAGCTAAGACACAGAAGACAAAAACTCAAAGTTGAAGAAGTTGAAACTGAGATAACCACCACGACAGTGTCACGAACTTTGAATGTGAATGGGTGCTAGTTGTGACGTTATAAGTGGTGATCAGGCAGTGAAGGCGGACGAGACGCACACAGTAATGGAGAAATAAGAACAGGAATCCTCAACGTCGAAATGATGCAGGATTTATTGCAGGTGCTTGGTAACAATACAAACTTCAGGGCAGCTGTCTAACTCCGATGCTCATGGCTCTCACTGCATTCCACTTCTCTCTCTCTCTCTCTCTCTCTCGCACTTCCGTTCCGTTCCGTTTTTATGGTTCGGTCCCTTTCAGCGTGCCCCCGGAGGGACGGTGCCATATCGGGAGAGCCGTCACATGTTTTTTCCGTGCATGTTAGACTTTGTGTTTGTGTTTTGGCCTTTCACC
>JBCEWB010777908.1:0-16528 GCA_039654565.1 Peronia peronii | reverse complement strand
CCCCCCCCCCCCCCCCCCCCCCCCCCCCCCCCCCCCCCCCCCCCCCCCCCCCCCCCCCCCCCCCCCCCACAAAAAACGAAATAAAAACTGTAGGGTTACAGCTGAGCAAAATTTATACTGAAAAAGGAGACTAAAGCCTTGACTAAGTTCAACAGAAAAAAGAGAAACAAAAACAATATTAGTTCTATGGCAATAATACCTGACAGCTTCAAATTAAAGCAGAAGAAAAAAAAAGTAACAAGCTCGTTTGTCCAAAAACGAAAGGCGAACCCAGCTAACATTTCTTATCCAGATCCTCGGAAGGAAACCAGAGCAAGAGAAACACTGGAGATCGATACAAAAATTGTAATAGTAATTTTATCCAAAGTGGAGTATGCGCTATATCAGGATAGTTCTGATGCCAGCATTTGAAACAACTGACGAGATCAACAATTTAAAGAACACGTGGCAGCAGAAAGTGCCACATATTACTGCATCCACACGAAAGAATTGAAAGGATATGTAACAATAATGCTGAGGGCCCGCGTAGAGGGAGTGCTGGGCCAATATCGGCTGACAAAAAGCACTGATGTTTCAAAATAAAAATGAAAGACCAAATAAACAACTTTAAGGCAATCCAAAGTTCTAGTAATGCAATAGTTCTTGATAACTGTTACACGTGATGCATTGAACAAAATGTTTAGAAGTATGCACATTGTTCTGTTTGTTAACATAAAAAAAAAACAACAAAAAATGAAATAAATTCGGCCTGAGAACTGTGATTTTAAAGATAGTAACTTATGAGATAACCACTGAGTAACTTAAGAGATAATCATCCGCAGGAGGTTGAAAGGCGAAAGGAGAACGCAATATTGTCAATCAGTAACCACTTTGATAATATTAACAGAGTTCTCGATGAACATGAGAGAAGCGTATTATGATTATGTGTGAGTATAGGTCAACTAGACAAAAAGTTGATACCAATTTGACATTTTTACTCTCATTATCACTTGATTTGCTACATACATATATATACACAAGCATAGACATTTAATTATAGATGATAATAGCTACAATGTGTATATTGGACAGGCACATATTATAAAAGAGTAAAAGGGGAGGGGAGGAGGTGGAGGAGGCATCCGCCATTTCCTTACATCTTTTACGGGAAAAATAACTTTCCAGGAACTTTCACATTAGTAAATTTTGAGAGATCCAATCTACCCCCCCCCCCCCCCTCCCCCTTTCCTCTCAATCCTTTTTTATAAAGCTGAAATCGAAGTACCGGTTCGTCCAGTTATGTGCAATAATAGGCGTTTTCGCTTTTCGTTTGTTTTGTTAATAAAATGATATAATAAATGCATAATGGAAATCAGGTAATTCTATAGCAGAGAAAAAAATCGGCGTCCCTCCATGGCAGTCATTGGTCTGATGATGCGAGTTTGGAGACCTCACAAAGATCCTAAAGTCTTCAGTTATTACGCCACTGAGCTCTGCATTGTTGACACTGTTTTATTTAGTTAGGTTTCAAGGCGGTTGGTTTGACAAATATATCATGTCTATCAGTCTTTATCTCACTATAAAATATAATAAAGTCTGCAATATTATTGACACAACTTTCTGAGTACAAACTGTTGATGTACAACTGTACATAGTTAAATCAGTTGTCAGACTACCGTTAAAGCCAAATCATCATCTGAATTGTGCAAGTGTATTTGTATGTTGAAATATTGAAAATATTGCCCTATTTTGTAGAATCAACCAGGCAATTCCCTTATCCTGGCAGGCAGACGGCTCATTAAATTACCAGACTACGGCTGACACAAGTTTTCAGTACAATTAACTCATTCTGAATTTCCACCTTGCCCGAGGCTTGGTCAGGTGGTACCTGAAACCGATTTGTGAACAACTGCACAAAGCAACGGATCATTTCAATGAAAAAATACAGAGAAAGTTATTAGATCTTTATTTTCTTCTTGCTTTCCTAAACATCGCTATCGTAATTAACTGTACAAAAATGACCCATAGTGTACTGGGCTTAATTGTTCACAGCCCATTGTGTTCGACAACATAAGCAAGGAACTGGAGTGTCTCCCATCACATGACAATTCAACCGGGTGTCCACTACCACCACGTGGTCACTGCAAGATTCAGAGCAAGTCTATTGCTTTGCAGGGTTGAATATTTCTCTGAGTTTCGGTACGCACTGCAGTCATGTATTATTTGTATTCAGCCTCTACTTCCTCTCAATGAATGCCTTAGGCTGCCAAGTAATAACACAAACATTATTATATCAACCTTTGTGTTCCTCGGTTCCACTTCCCAACTTAAGTGCAAGGCTCTCAAAGATTGGCATACACATTCCATCCATACACGCACTCAAATACACACACGCATTCATACATATACACATATTCAGACACACATACACGAAGTGCGCTACTCTCAACCTTCCACTCACACACCACTCACACCCCTGATTGCCTCCTCCCTCCCTTCCCTGTCTCTGCAAATACCGAGTGATATTCGTGCACAGTTCTATAGCAGCTCCAATTACTCATGACGTGTCGGGTCTAAACTTGCCTGACTGAAGCCCGCGTGCATGTGCGCATGTTGTATTGTTTCAGCGAGGCGTGTTTGACAGGCGTACCGTTTCTGTATACTGGTTAACAAAAGCAAACATTTCATTGTTTGTTCATCGATGCCATTCTTCTCCTGAAATCGCACGCTGCATCTAATTTTTTCCTCCACCACCAAGGAACAGCCGAAATTAATCCAAGCTGTCGAGCTCTGCAACTCTCTGATCCTTACCACAAATAGAAAACCAGTTGGAACTTCTCTCGGAAGCGCAGACAACCAAATAATACGGCACACGTTGAGCAGTAGATAGATTCTCGTGATAGAAATTTAGACGAATCAAAAGTGACGTATTGACTTACTAGTGGTTCAGAATAGAAAGAACCTTTGCGTGACATGAACAGGACTCGAGAAAAAAAATAATAAATTATAGTATGCTTAATAGATTTTCATTGAGGAGAGCAAGTCTTAATGCGCGAGGATATTGCATATCGATATATGGGGTAAATCCAAACTCCAAGCAGCTGGGTATATTTGCGCATCTGAGACATAATTGATGTAAATATAATTATGTTATGTCAATGAATTTGTAACTGCTCAGAAGAGATTATTACACTCCAGGTAAAATTTGTGACCGTATTCGTACAGTTTATTGCATTGCTGTCAATCCATCTCAATCATTCACAAGATCCTTGGTCGTGATGAATTTATGGATTTTTCTGAAACAGTATCTGTTAGCTCACCCATCAGGATGTGTACTAAACGGGCGAAGTGAGAAAAGGCATTGCTCACAGCTGTAATAACTATAATCCGATCTTTCCAAAATGTTTTCCAAATACGATCATACAGGATTTAATCAAAGTGAGATTATTTTGGCTGTAAGAAATTCTGAAGTGATCTGACTTGTTGGCATACTTATCTACCACCATGTAAACCAGAGAAAGTATTATGTAATTCTGTAAATCCGTTGCCATCCTGTGGCTATTTTTATTTTAATCTCGATTACTTCACAAGAGTAGTCTTTATACTGGACATCCAGTCAGTTTAATTTCTTATTGAGAAGTTTGTATGACACACTCACCATCATCTACTCGATGTTGATAATATCTTTTAGTCATCCTAAATTCGTGAAAGGAGGAAGAAAAGGAAGCAAATCCATTCAGTCAGAAAGAAGAAGAAAGTTGCCAAGGCCATAGTTTGATGAAGAAGGTGGAATGTTGAATAGAGAGGTCAGAGGAAAAGAGAAGAGACGATCAAGGCCGAGGAATGAAGAGAGATGCGTAATTATGAAGATCCAAGCATTACGGAGGAGACTTTAGCAGAATAGAGATGAAAATTAGATAATTAGACGGCAATAGTAAAGAGAGGGGCAATGCAGGGCCGAACCATGTAGAGCAAGATTTTCGTGTTTCAAACTAAGCAGTCAGCGCTCAGCCAAGGCTCAGCCGAGAGTAATCAGCTTGGTTCTTCTCCCTCTTTCCCCGAAGCAAAGGACCATCTCTCTTCATTAACTCATGCACGATACTACTGGATGAGTACACCGATACAGGCATTACTCTACCTAGAAAAAGATTAGGGACAGCACAGTTAGATGTCTTTTTTTTTAAAGGCTTTTTGGTCCCCCAAACTCTTGTCGGTGTTTCTCTCTCTCTCTCTCATCTTGCGTTTTTCTTCTTCTTCTCTTTCCTACTCCCAATCTTCTCTGTCTTTCCCTTGATGGCTGTTTCTTATTCCCCATTGTCCTCCTTAAGTTTCTCTCCCTCTTTCTCTCTCTCGCTCTCTCTCTCTCTCTCTCTCTCTCTTGCCTGCTGTACCTCTCTCTCTCTCTTCAACTTTATTGCTTTCTGTTCTTATGCTGTCTTTCTTTCTTCTCACACTCTCTCCCTCTTTATTTCCATTTTTCTACGTTCTCTTTCTAAGTTTCCCTTTTCATTCACTGTATCTCTTTTTTTGTCCTCTTTCTCTCTCATTTTCTCCTTCTGTCTCCTTCCTTCGTTCTCTCTCCTCCTCTCACACACACCAATACAGATGTACATTCTGTCACCCCAAAGTATCTCCTATCGAGATTAAGGAAGAAAAAGAAATGGGGCCTGTCGGTGTTGAAAAGATGGAAATGGCAGATTAGCAGGAGACGGCTCTGAATCAATAGAAAATTAGAGCAGAGAATGCGAGAGAAAAAACATGAAACGAGCGAGCTCGATCACCAATTAAGTCAGTGATGAAAAAGGTCAAACAAAAATGATGGAAACACATCAAAGAGCTCGCTCCGGACTGGAGACGATATGCCGAAAATGTGGGAATGTTAACGGCTCGTGGTTGATGGTCTTCACGCCTTAGAACAACTTAATGTAACGCCCAAGTCCATTTATTTTAGTACAGATCAATATCTTCTCGATAGTGTGACATTTAGCAAGTTCTTTTCTATTTTCTCTGCCGCGTAATTTTGTTACATGGCAGTCATTTTCTTTCTTATTACAGGAGTCTGTGTGTGTAATCCGTTGCTGAACCATCTTCATGTCTGTGCCATTTTTATCACTTGAAACACTGCATAAAGTGATTTTTAGAGTAAGAATGGCAATAGAAGTGTTCCAGGGAAACACTCCAACGTTTCGATTCGTCTGATCTGATCTCTGTTGGTTGCTTACGTAACTTTTAGAAGTACTACATTATTGTAAATGATGATTTGTTCCATTGTCAGCTATGAGATTTTACTAAACGGATTGGTTGGCAATGGCAGAGGTGCCGTTGCGGGATACAATGCTCGCGCTCTGTCCTGAAGTTTTTATAATGAATCGTAAGATTTTGTGTTTGAAAAAAAAAAAAAAGATACCAGCACACTCACACTACTCACACATACATAAATTGCTCAAGACAAAGCACATCTTACGTTCTTTTTTCAAGCTAAACTTAACGTTCTTGATAGTTTTAGAATTAGGAGTTGGAAGGCGAAAGGGAGAAAAAAGACCCAGCCGCTTAAGATTTAACTAGTTTTTGGCTCTTAGTGGCAAAAGGCAATATTATTCTTCAGAATATAAGTCACTGGGAATGTCATGCTTTCAGCGACCTTGCTGTTATATGGCTAAGCTCTGGTAATTCTCAAGTATTTTTCAAGGAAATCTCGTGCAGCGTAAGAATTGTCTTTCTTCAAAGCCGACTGGTTTTAAAATAAAAAAAAATAGACGTATGCTTATAGGTTTCTTTCTTTCTCCCTCCCCCCTCCCTCCCCGTTTTCTTTTAGCCAAAATCATAACCTTGCAAAAAATATCCTATGAAAATGAGGAAAGGCATTCAGAGGTTCAAAGACAAGCCCTGATTCATCAATACAAATCGCTCTGCCCCAGAGTGTAAGTTGTCATGGCCTTCATGTATCATAAAAATCGCTGAAGTTATAGTTTGAACCGACAACAAGAATCAATGAAGCTCTTCACAATCCATTGCAGCCCCATTTTTTTTTTCAGGAATCTTTGCAGTTCCCACAACCACAATTGTCTCTGCAGACGTTTTAAACAGGCTGTACTAGATTAGTGTGACGCTATATCCGACATAAGTCAATGAAGATGGAGACTCTAGAACTGTTTAAATAATAAATAATTTCGGTTTTACAGACTTTGTCAATACTCAAGTAAGACGATTTCATCCTGACAAATAGAGATGTTACCACAAATGGCAAGGCATGCACATTGTCAGTAATCCCACTGCACCTGCACTTTCGACTTGCCTTTCAAAAGTTCAATTGGGAGCGGCTGTGGAGAATCAGTAATATATATTGAGATCTAAACTTATTCAACGCTCGCTTAATATGATCGCTGATACAACATCTTGACACAATTGTATATACACATCGTACAGAGACAAACAGATGCGGCTCAATGCGCGTGCACATGGAGTTCCCATCTAATTTGTCAGGAAAATTTCATTACTCTCACCATGTAGTCCAAGCTATTGTTCGTTCAGATGTTGATGTTGCAATTAATTGTTGATCAGCGGCAGAATGCATTAAGCACACCAGTAGATCTCTGCTCAGTTCTGCTTATTTTATATTTGTTTTGACCAAAAATTATCCGGTCTGTCGAATTCTATCGATTCCATAACTCGGGTGGCATTGCCAAATATACCTTGAGAATCTTATCGCATACAAGAGGGCTTATCTAGTGTAAAGTGTTGTCAATGCATTGAGTGTAGTGTTGCTGTTTTTTTTTCAACACCCGGTGTTAAGGATCGTATACGAGACGATCAATAGGACGGCAGCTTGGTGTGGTATTTTTTTTTAATGGAAGGACATCTTTTCTCACGAAAAGAAAACAAGACCTGTTTCATAAATGTAGATATGTCTAGTACACACTTGAAAATTCTCACATACTTGCCTTCTCTCCTATTCCAGCCTATTTATGTCCTTTCCTCGCAGGTTAGAACTTTATCTGAAATAACGGCGAATTCATGAAGCTCTCCGTGGTACAAGAAGAGACACGGGACGCATTTTATTGGTTATGCAAAGAAGTGACTTCGCTCGCTTCGGATTCGGAACTGCATGTTATTTTCCTGACGCAATTTTGCGTACTTGTCCGCTTTGCTTTTGCTTATTGATGTTCTTGTTTGATATTTGTTTGCTCTGTTTTGTTTTTACAAAAGCCATCTCACTGTTAATACGACAAAATAGCATGACAACAATGATAATAATAACAGTTATAATAATGATGAAGGAGAAAGATGTCTGTAAACCTGTGACTTTTACTTGATATTTGTGTGCACTAACATTCTATGGGATGAGATTGCTATTTTCCTTGTCAACAGTGGGGAGGAAAAGAAATAAATTAGGGGCCCAAAATGACAGGAAATTTATTTCTGGGACGTAAGAAAAAAGAAGGAAAGTGATTTCCCGGGTGTAACAATTTTTGTTACCACAGTTTAGCTACTGTTCAGGTCAAAGTGATGTAGCCTCAGACAAGAAAATGATTTCTAATGGCTACTTCAGCACGTCGACAATCAAATATTGGCCCTGCGTGCCTCGAATTTCAGCGCTGCTGAAACCTGAGGATCTACCGAGGGCACTCTAGCGCCGTAGATAAGTATGGCATTTTATTTCAGCAATACCAAAGATAAATATTATGATAGTACATGTATATGGCCAGGCTATAATATGTCTTTTTTATCCAGAAGATGATGGTCTAGAGTGATATAAAGTTACCTGCGGTATCTGCTCTCCAATATTGATATGTATTGTCAGTGTGTGTGTGTTTTTCATAAAGTAACTTCACGTTATCAATGATTGTAAATAAGGACGCAGTTGATGTAGTTGGGTGTACCTGGTTAAGACATCATCAGTCATGGAAAAGGCAGGCTCGGGTACAAACAGAGAGACAGAGGACAGAAAGACAGAGAGACAGAGTGAGAAAGAGAATAGAAAGACAGAGGGCAGGAGGGAGACGAAGAGATGAAGAAACCGGAATGTTTAAAGGAAAAAGAGTTATGGAAAGGCGGGCTGAAACAATATTTGCTTAATGTGCCTTTGAAAATATGGTTATGAAAAGGATAGACGAATGTTTCTGCAAGGAACTCTGAAAGCGAAGGAAAAGAAGTAGAGAAAAGGGTTAACATTAAATGGAGGACAGAAATGCAAAAATGTAGATATACTGGTTACACATACGGAGGAAGACTTATCTTTATAAAGAATCAATTGCTCTTAAAGTAGAACAAAGGGTAGTTAAGGACAGATTTCAGAAATATATATATATATATAAAAGAAAGAAAATTTGACTTCAAGGACCACTTACGTTTTTGTGCCTCAGTTGTTCATTCCTTGTACGTAATGAGGATTAATACCAGGAAGAATAAGACTAGGAAAAGAATTTGACAAGATGTAGATCTAGACATTTGCAATCTACATTAATTTGGCCGCTAGAATGACAACTTGTCAAATAACATTTCCGGTGCTTGATCAATGAAGAATTTCCGTGAAAAGAGTCACTCAGCCTAAATCCTACTAAATCTATCAATTGCTGGTAAATCAATACGGCCATTTAGCGTGAGTTAAGGCAAATTCGGTAAAAAAAAAAAGTTCTTCTTTTAAATGTTATTTTCAAGCATTTTTCTGTAACAACAGTGTGACGCTTTTAAGTACCCTCGTAAGAGACGAAAAAATTGCTGGCAAACATTTTGTTTATGAGAACAAGATCGATGGCTAGATATAACAAAAAAGGCGATATAATATGAGCCTCGCCTTTCATTTTCTGTAACATACGTTGAAGCACATAAGGCACAGTGGTGAATGTTCCTCATCATTTCTATCTGCATGTGTGTGTGTTTGCTTGTTTGGTTGTTTGTTTCTTTATTTTTGTCCTGTGGTATATTTGGTTCAATAGAGCTCACACAAATAATAAATTCCTCACATCTGGAACTCCGTCATGTATATTTTGTTCAAGAGAACAGATTATATCAAAATAAGAAACAGCTCTCCTCTTTTCTTCAAATGTAGAATAGTATAAAGTTATCTCATCATGACAGAACGCGCCCAATGTAGTGTTAGATTTAGACAGTCCGCTGTTAATTGTTATCTCGCAGGAGAGTGACAGTCCGTAAGTGGGTATTAAGGAATGGGAATGCAAAGAGACGGGTCATGACCGTTGGAGGGAGATTGGGAGGGGGAGGGGGGATATATATCCAGAGCCAACAGAAAATTAGATAGCATGCACATCTATGAGCGTAATTATATAGCAAACATGTAGATCATCGCAAGGATAATACCTTGGATTTGTGTCTTAGACCAACATCTCTTCATGTCCTCTCGCTCCAATCTCTATCATTTCCTTAATTTCCTCATCTCAGTTATTCTGGGATCTATTACTGGTCTAAATTAAAAGAGAAAGGAGGATAATATAAATTATACAGACTCGCACCTTTTATTGAACTTAGCATGCATCACTGTCACACTCTTTGGTGCACGGAGCAGCCATCCAGCCATCTAAAGGGTGTGGCAAGGAGAACGTGTGATTTTAATGTTCACAGGTCAGGGTCACTTACTTTATCTGTGCTACACATATTTTGTCAGTGACGGAGCGAGTTTTTGTTGTTTCATATTATATACACAAAACAGTATATATTCGAGAAAGAGAGCAAGAGAATGTTAGAAAGAAGATGAGTGAGAGGGGGAAAAGAGAGAAAAACAAGTAGATAGGTATGCAGAGGAACGTCTAGAACACCTTATTTTGGCAAAGAGAAAAACGGAGAAAGAAAAAAGGAAGATCTGACATTCGCAAGGAAATACAAAGGAAAAATGTTGCCAATCCAAACATCAAACGGGTAACAATTTTTAAATACAAGAGTGCGAGCGACATGTAAACAAATCATCTGTTCTTCATAGTTATGAAAATGTGCCGGAGAACATACAGCAGCTATCATTAATTTCTTCATTTCAAAGGTAAAACTGAATTGCATCTTTAAATCGTAGCGCTGTGATCCACATAAATATATTGGCAAGGACGTGATTCGTAATCGTGGCACGATCTTTTTTTCTGAATCGGAATAAATGTGCAAATAAAATGCAAACGTCTCCAACCCCCTTCAGTCTCAATGCCAGACAGAGTAGCCGATGGGCTGTCTTACGTCTCAAAATTTAAATTGTGACATTATACTTTACATTGTCTGAGACTAAGTTAACACATCAATCTGAACACTTTTGTCGGCCACTTTCATGGGCAAACAAATAATATGGATACTTCTAGTGCGCAAAAGCGCAATTTGGAGATAAGAAACAAGTCATTCGGTTCTTTGGACAGAGCCAGAACTAGTGCGGATTGGAGACGATTGCATTGTGTTTGCATACACTGAAACATTCAAAATTAAATATATCACTCTTCGACAGTCAATTTCAAAAGAATTTTAATGTGTGACATCAGGTGGAGAATTGGCAGCGTATATCATAAAAGTTGTGAAAGGTGAATAAAACTAATTAAAAGAAATGAAATACATTGTCACGAACTTTGAATGTAAGTGGGTGTTAGTCGTGACGTTGTACGTGGTGATCCGGCGGTGAGTGCGGACGAGACACACACAGTAATGGGGAAATATGAACAGAAGTCCTCGACGTCGAAATGATGCAGAATTTATTACAGATGCTTGATATTAATACAAACTTCAGGGCAGCTGTCTAACTCCGATGCACACAGCTCTCACTGCATTCCACTTCTTGCCTTGCTCTCCGGCCGAGCCTTTATATATACGCTGGCTCGACCCGAACGTTCTCCTCCTCGAACTATGTCGAAGTACTGGCACTGGCACACGTGACATACTTCATGCACACAAGATCTCTGCGTGCTTACTACGACCTTCACTGCACACCACATACGTGCATGGGCCCAGTACACAATTACGATCAACTGAACATCGCTCACAACACGCACTCACGTATATCCCGCATGCACGATCCTGATTCGTTACATACATATTCTGTTTTAGTCATCTCCTAGGATCTGTTTGACCGTTTGAAAAAATATTCTCATTTTGGAAATTATGTGCGTTTCAAATAATTAGTTGAAACTACACGAAATATCCTATCCTAATCAAGGGATACTTTTATATCCTATACATTGTTCCATCGTCTGACTAAAAGTTTTTGTTGTTGTTGTTGTTTTGTTTTGTTTTATGTCATTTTGTTCATGGAAATCTTAATTACTTTGAGAACATTCAAAAAAGGCCATTTTGAATTAAGAATAACCCAGCAAACATAATGTATTCTTATACCTACTGGGTTTCTCTGCCCATAAAAACAAGAAATGTTTCCTTTTTCTTTCATTTTGCCTCTTACAACGTTACATTCTGAGAGGTTTGTATTGGATGGAGAATCAATACAGCGATGAGCTAATATAACAGCAGTGATATCTGTCACATTAATCATTCATGCTGTCACTGATCGAGTCGTGGATAAATTTTTCACGAAATGAAAACAGCAAAAAATGCTAACGTCATCTTACTTTCATTATAAAAAAAAAATGAAAATAATAAGTGCTTTCATCACGTCACAAACCACTTCGTCATTTCGATCTGTTTATTCAAAATGCATGCGTCTTCTCATTAACATTTGCTATTAAAAAGAAGGTTGTTTCTAAGTGTTATCGTATTTACGTATACGTGAGACTGGTGTTCTTTCTCTCAGCGCTGGCCATCCGCGTTTCGATGAGTTACAAGAATGATGATTATAACATTTTTGTTTTGTTTGTATTATTATTGTTTCAGATTATTCCATTATTCTCAATCGAAAAGCAGAGAATAAATGTTCATGGCAAGAATGAACATTGTTATAATATTGCCCAAGGAAGCGTAGCTGTAGATTTCCTCCCGGAACTACGTCCTTTATCAGATATTGAGTCATCCACACTTTCCATTTTCCACTGCCTTTTCGAAAACAAAATAAACTCGAAGCCACAGTCTATTTATTGTGTCCATGAAACCAGTGCGCTAGTTAAAAAAAAAAAAAAAAACAGAAACGTTTGTCTTTACAATATTAAGCCTCTGGATAAATTTTGGTTGTCTTTAACCAGTCCTTTGGGGGTTCATGCATCAGATTACCCCTAGCTTTGAAATGAATATTAGTAAAAAGTGTATTAAAATTAACTGTGTAAACCCGTGATACTTGAGGATAAGACGTCGTAACATTTATACATTATGATCATGTCCGTTGGTTTATATACGAATACGAATGTGAATACTATATTTATCCATAAGGTAATACATCTGTTACGCGTGAAATTATAACGATTCACAGTTACTGTGTTCCTCATTCATCGAATGCACTGAAACTGTTGCTCATTATCTGTATTGGTTCAAAAAGAAATTACCTTTATCCTGCTGTTTTCAAATGCATATAATATACTACATTAATGTAACACCATTCATTTCGGGAATATGTCTTCAGCATTGTTATCCTTGAGTACTATATAGTCAGCACTTTACCAGCAGTAAAAGATTGCACTATTTTACATAATGTTACCTGAGATGTAATCGAAAAGGGGAATCGGGGGTAGATCTGAATGTCATGAAATTAATTATTCTGTGTTATATCAATTGATTATATTTCCTAAAGACTTTACTAGTTAGTGTTGTTGCTTTTAGTCATTTATGTGTGTGTTTCTCGACATCAGAGAGATTTCTCTAATTCATTGTCTTTGCATCATGGAGAAAGGACTAGCTTTCAAAACTCTATAAACATTTTCTTTTCACCATATTCTCTTTCTTTTCATTAAGAAAATTGTTCGACGATGGTTAATTCCAAGATTTATATTTGAGGTTGAAATTCAGAAATTAACTTTGCAGGAGTGGGTATTGAGATTACCCAAGACTTAGTGACAACATCATTACTGAATAAACAAATGAGAAAACTATCAGCCCTTCAAATCGATACTAGATCTTCTTCTTATCTTCCTTTTCACTCAGCACATATAAAATGTAGGCATTGCTGCAAATTACAGCAGCAAAGAAGGACGAGTAAAAATTGGAGATCGGGAAAACAAAGATAATCCTGTGATGCACTGGATCACTCTGATAATTATTTCCCACAGGGGAAAGTATTCCGCTTCGCTGCAGGAGAGCAACCATAGAGCTCAATTATTGAAATATCTGTTTCACTCAGAGGCCCATGCTGTGCAGGTTCTCGTACATATTAAATGCAAGTTTTCAACTTGTCTTGACTCTTTGAACATTGCTACATGCCGCATACTGTTGTCCTCAGAGATAATTTGTCAGCCTTTTATTATTTTCCACCCAACATTCAGTCATCCGCTCGGGGACCGGCGTCCTCCATAGCTAATGTACTCTGACTTGTTTTTCGTCGAGGTCATATTATTGCAGTTTTTGTTTCAACTGGAATTTTTTTTTCCTTTTGCCACAATTGGTTTAGTTTAGAGTATCAGATCACGTAATCTCTGGCATGGCCTGTTGAAGGTTTTGTTGTTTTTTTTTTTGTCTATCAGCACCGTTGGTAAACTTATTTATTCACAAACATTGATAACAAAAACCGTCTTCCACCCTTTGCCAGTTTTCAGAGGAATACTGAAGTTTCTCAGCTGATGCCGTATGGCCCAAGGATTTTTATTTTCAGGGAATTGCTTGTTCTACTCCTATTTTTAACTTTATTTTCGAGATGGGAGTCGTTATTGCACCCAATCAGGGTTTCGAACACCGCACATTTGACATGAACAAAAACGATTTAATAATGGTAATGGCTTTGATGATTTTAAGCTGGGAATGCTTTCGCATGAATTATGTCCAAATTGCCCCTTAATATCCATATGTTTGGCACATACCATTGCATTAAATCAATGTAATGATCCATTACGCCCAACCATGCTCTTTTTGCTCACGTTTTTCCCACACCAGTTCCTGCTCGTTTTACATTGTATTGTTACATTTCAAAGGAAGAAGTGGATCTCTTATCAGCATGCTACATGCTAGTGCAATTTCTTATCAATCTCTGGTCATAATTTATGCATGATTTGCAAATTTATTCCAGAACTTCGGTTCTCCTAATAATCAGTGATTAAGTTTGGATTTGATTGATTTCACACTTTCTTAATCTAAGTTAGCGTGGTGGCTAATAATAACTACTGGCTTTTTCAATCTCGTCAAAGCTGTCAGCATGAAACCTCATCCATCTGCTTTTGTAAATTTTGCAGTCCGTTTGCAAATCATCATCCAAATTTCTCTACATCTTTATCAGAGTATTCGGGATGAAATATCTAGATGGTATGGACTGTATCCTGAAACAGATAATTAGATAACATATCTAATCATTTTTGTCTGTGTTCTTAAACGAGAAAAAATCAGAAGTTGTCGAGGAATGCATGGCATTGAGTTTATTGGGCGACAAGCTCTACTGCTGTTTGTTGAGCTGTTTATAATTTTCGGCCAGATTAAACCAACATCTTTTTAAATGCAGTAACATAATGCCTGCGTGTGTCCTACAATTTTTTAAAAATATGTTTTATTTATTTATTTCATTTTACAAATTAAACATACAACAGTTTGGAATTAAGGATTAAAGGAGGTAATGGCGGCCAAATGCAAGCGAATGATAGCCAGCGGCAGGGAAAGATGAGGCTATATTATATTTTGTATGGATTTCGCTGAGGGAAATGTATCTTACGCATAAGATCTATCTTCGTTAGCATCAACATTTCTTGATGATAGACATTGTCGCTTAATTTGGGTTGCTGAAACACACAGATTGGTCTTATGCAAAAGCTTTGGAAATATTGGATATATGTTTCTTTTAAGTCGGTCTCAAAGTGAAATTTTTCTGTCTCACATTGTTTGACCATATTATATAATAAAAAAGTAATACACTGAAAATGAATTCCAAACCTCCAGCAAGCCTAAAATAGTTTTCTGGCTAAACATAAAATTATAAAAGCAATTATTCATAAGTAAGTATGTAAATGCCCGAAATATAATTCATAGTTTGGCTTACTTTACTGAATTTTACTTTGATGGGTGATGTATGTAAATATGTATATATACCGCATTACAGCAAATATTATACTTGTATTTCCTGCCTGCTTTTTGTATGCCATCTTTATAACGCTTAGCGATTTTTATTTTTTATAACATTCTCCTTTGCTATGTAGTTGAACAGTAATACATTGTGTTCAGTACATAGTTGATACATGATATAATGATGTAACTGAAAATAGACAGATGATGATGATGTCGGTAAGCGAAGATGAGTTTTGAAAATCATAAGAGATTATTCCCACTTAATGATTGTAGTTGATTACTACGTGATCATGCCGTTTGTTAAAGCATGTATATGAATTATATGATACAATGTGCATTTCTGCATACCTACAATAAAGTGTAAATATTCGATGCCATCCTGGGGCTTTATTTTTTTTTTTTTTGGGGGGGGGGGGCTTTTTTAAATCCACTTCCTGACCCCAAAGGTAACCACAGCAACAGCGGCTTTAATTTGGTTGAATCATACATAGATCTAGTTATTCAGCTTAAATCTTTCAGTTGGCTTTGTTATTTTCTCACATAAGCAGACAATAAAAAAAATATGATCGACTGAATAACCATTACGGGTTGTGTCTTGATTATTGGGAAATTCCCATTACTTATGATCAATAATCTCCGATCCTCATTTATACATGAGACAGCTGATACATATCTACGGGACAGTTCATGAATATGTGTGAATGGGAATATCATCTTGCTTTCATTAATCATCGAGCATAAGTGTCTCGACGAATGAGAAATATCATCACTCGATAAGAGATGAGAACATGTACGATCTAGATTGTTGTTATATCCTATATTAACAGTTTTGTGGTCCAATATTCTCCTGTCATTCCCGTACCCATGTTGCATTGCTGTAGTTTTTGTTGTTGTAGTTATTATGGCGATAAAAGTATTTGTACTGATCTTGTGGATGAAAATTATAATTCTTGATATCAAAATATGAATCTCTGATATTAAATGACCGTTCCATTTTCTTTGTTTGCTTGAATGTGTGTTATTGTTGATATGATATAATAGAAGATATTCAAAATAGACTACCTATTTTCTTCTGTTTAAAAAATAAAAACCATTCTCTCGAATAAAAAGAACAACGGTGCCAGTGAGATTGGTACATTGATTCAGGGACAACGGTGGGAGACGGCAAGGGTACGCATGAAAGATTAACTTGTGTCGGCGATCAGCCTCGCTCTCGCCTCTAATGTTTCCATTTGTGTCGTGGGAAGTATGATGGGATCACTCCCGTGCAGATAAAGTCAAATATAATATACTGAATGCCAAGTTAGAAACATATTTAAGACCTCTTGATAAATAGGTAGACAAATAGACAGACAAGTGGACAGACAGACAGACAGACAGACAGACAGACAGATAGATAGATAGGTAGATAGATAGATAGAAAGATAGAAAGATAGATAGATAGATAGATAGATAGATAGATAGATAGATAGATAGATAGATAGATAGA
>JBCEWB010777797.1:4613-16528 GCA_039654565.1 Peronia peronii | reverse complement strand
GAAGTTGATGAAGGTTTACTGAAAAAGTCGGATATCTGCAGAAAGTATGCCATTCCAAACTCCACTTTGTCTACAATTTTGAAGAATTTAAAAAAACAACAAAAAAAAACAAAGCAGAAAAATCACAAACAAATGGCATAACAACTACATAACCACACATTTTATACGTATGTATACTTTCGACAATAAGAACAACAAAAATGAAAATGAAGTGGCCTTAAAGAGGGAGCAGGTCCTGAAATTGAGTTTTAGCTCAAAATATACGATTTTGGGTTTTTGTTTACTGTTAAATGTTCGGTCTCTGCTAAATATAAAAATGGTATTAAAAAGTTGATATGTCCATTCTACGGTGTGGGGAGGGTGGTCAAGCCCCTCTGCCATCCAGGCTCTTGCTCATTTGGGCCTCTTCATTTAGTGACAGATCATCACTATTTTCGCTGGCTACGGGCAAATTGCGTATAGAAGACTTGATTATGATCTCCTTCACCAATATCAGGAGCCCCAGTGCCAGGGGTGGACACTGACTGACCATCTGAGGCGCTGGCCGCACCGAATATCAGTGAAAACGTTCACCTGGGTCTCTGAAATAGACTTCCCATGGCCTAATGAGCGTGAAACATCCATGTTTCTGCTGTTTCAGAGTGCAATAGTGGATTATCTGTCACAAGAAGGGTAAAAAAGCTCTTGGTTTTGACCGAGGAAGACATGGTGGCCATATATAGCCCTCTCTGGACTGTAAAATGACTCACCGGAAGTCCTTTTGTTGATGGGGGTAGGGAAGCATAAATGGAGAGAAAATGGGAGTAGGGACACAGGAAAAGGCTAAAGAAGGCACAGAAATCATGGACAGAGGTCTAGTAGGTGAAACAAAATGTTTTGGGGTTGAAAGTCCAATCAAAAGCTCTTCATGGCGTCAAGTACAGTCAATTTTCAGTTACTACAACTTTCAGATGCATTTTTCTCAGAATGTGATTTTTTATCACATAATTTCTATCTCCTTTCTTAATGAACCAATCTAAAAATGCTCTGGCACAAATCATGTCTATAGGCATACAAGAGATATTTGGAAATAGTTCCTTAGTTTTCTTGAAAAGAGCTGTTTGGGGGCCAATATTAGGAGAAAAACGAACTGTCCTTATATATACACTGTATTTCATAAATTTTTATAAAATAATCTATACCAGATAAAAAAAAGCTCTCTATTTCATGACAGGGCATTTATATATATGTCTCAGAGTGTGTAGAACAAATACCAAACAATATGATAATTTCTGAAGGAGGAGATAGCTTCTGAAATTGGCAAATTCTGAACTGGGAAATCCAAGATGGCCACTGTTTCTATGACAACCATATAAAAATATCAATTTTTTTTACTTTTTCCCCGTAATTTGAACATGCTGAATCCAATAGTAATGATTAAAAGGATGTCCACTGAAGTCTTTAGAAAATCACCTCTAGGACCCTCCCCCCTCCCCCCTTAAGACATAAGGTCACGATGCGGACACTCTTCAATCTGGGGAGGTAATTCGATAATTAAACTTGCATCCCTGTTTCAATTTAGCCTCTTCGGATAGAACAAAACAGCGATAGAACGAAATGATTTCCAGTCCCCGCAAATTTCGTTTTAACCGTGTTAACCGTTAGTTAACCTTTCTCTGATATACTAGGAGCAGTTCTGGTTTCTCTGGGTGAGAAGACTGGGTCAAGTTTATATTATATATTATGGCATTTTTTTAAAAAAGTGTTATGAAACAATTTTCAATTTCATTCTGCAGATTTATCTCATTCAAATGACAGTTCCAGATCTACCTATCAAAAGTTACAGATCTGTCCACCACCAACTGTCAATTCAACACATACTAATGTAGCATTATGTCATCTTATTGCCCCGATGAAGAGCCAAGCGGGCTCGAAAATTTGGCTAGCGATATAATTTTATTTTCTAATCTTAACCCAATTCAAAATTCTTCATATTGTTTTTCAACTTTTTTGATGTATTTGATTAGTTGCCGGTGGACAGTTGTCTAAAGTTTAAGACATTTTTCGTAAAATGAAATAATAGTGATAATGACAAAAGATTATAAATAAGCTGAAAGTGATCACTCTGAATATTTTTTTTTTTTAATCAGTTAATACTAACATGCCATTCTTGGTAACAATATGATCTATTCTACATTGTCTGTTTCACCAATTCCTGATGTATCATCATCTTTAGAGCCAAGAGTTGTTTTTCTTATTCCATTGTCAGTTTCATCATCTTCACCACCACAATCTGAATCACTACTATCTGAATTCTCTGAATTATCACTATCACTGGTATCAGTGTCACTGTCTTCATCATCACTGTCACAGTCCTCACTCTGTGTGATTTTCACTACTTTAGACACTGCATTAGCTAATCTATCAACATCACATTTATCTTTGTCATCATCTGATTGTTCACTAATCAGTTTTTGTGCATCCTCTTCCATTTCATTCAGCTCTAAACTTAGATCTGATTTTGTAATTTCCACCGTATCAAGAGCTTTGGCTAGTGTTTCCAACATTTTGGGATCTGCGCTCTGAATCCATACACAGTAGTCTGTAATATACAGCTCATTCAGTGGATAATAAACATCACTGTGTGACAAAACTGTGTGGATATCAAGCAAGCACTTCAACAACTGTGACTGCCCCACATTGAAAATAGTTCTCACATCACATAAAATCCTTTGAAAAAGTTTCCAGCTGCGGTAAAGAGGAAATATAAGCGATCTCCTTGCACAACTTACTAAAACACCTTTTACATTTTCAAATGAGTCTAGCCAAGATAGAGTGGCACTTAGTTTGCAAATAGTCCAGTCTGATTCAACATTTTGTTCTCCACGTCGAAAACGAAAATCATATGCATAGGCAAACATCAGATCCACCAGACCTAGTGAAATGCCTCGTAGCTGTGAGGAATCAATGATGTATTCTCTGCGTGGCAATTGCAGAAGTTTCTCCCTTTCAGGATCTGATAACACTGTAACTTCTCCTGGGATTCCAGTCAACTCAGGATATTCTGGTGAAATGACATCCTGAATTAGTTCATCATCAAAAAGATCAGCCAAATAATGTTCACAGTTGAAATGTTCTTTCTCATACTGTTGTCGTAGAATCCGTCGCTCATGTGGCAATACATTGTCAGGATCTTTCAGTTCAATCATGTCTTGAAGTTCTGTGGTTAGAGCATTCAACAAATTTGATTTTCTGTCTGCAAAACCATATTTTGGACCTACGTTCAAAGGATTTGATGTTTCATCTATAGTTTGTTCAATGAACCAATCCCATTCAGAATCGTTATCATCTGCTTCTTTTGTGTTGCAACTGCTTTCAACAGTCTTTTCATCACTGACACTGATTACTTCAATTTCAGTAGAGTTAGTAACACCTTTTGGAGTGAGCAGTTTTGTAAGCATATCTAATCCTTCAAATATTTCACCTTTCGTCGCTTTGGATACACGGACTGTGAGGTTGCCGGTGTCCGAATCGTATTCCGACGCTGCTGATTTATCGTCCCGTATTTCACCGGGAAAATGAAGACGAAGATAATATGGATGGGAAAAGAAGTAGAATTCGTCATCATGGACATGGCATTCTGTCTCAGATAACTTTATGTAAGCCACATTGATGTGAATATAAACGAAACTGGAATCCTGGGAAAGTGTAAACTTTGGAGTTAACATCGTGAACAGCCAGCAATATGCGTGGTAACAGCCTTTGGCATTAGAGTTACTGCCCGTCGCTGTTGAAAAGTCAAAATGCGGATTTCGAACAGTTCCAAAAAAAAAAAACGAAACTAATTTAATGTTATCTTGACCTCCGTCGACCAAAGAAAAAAAAAAACGAAAATATACAGGCCTGCATTTCCGTTCAAGTAACTTGTATATGTTGATGGTTAAAACATGGATACGATCACCTTTTCAACTGACAGAGCTTACCGAGCTGAAAACTTTAGTACCGAAATAGATGACCATGTCAAAGTGGGCTATGTAGATCATGATGAAGCCTACACGTATAGATTACAATATGAACCGGCGGGTTCACTGTGACAAGCTATGGCATTTTCTTTTTTATAATTTTTTTTTCCTGCACTTTCAAAGTTTTTTTTTTTTTTTCACTTATTAAGTTCTTGCATTGATATCTTAAAGTAATTAAAAAGGCTTAGCCTACGTCACTACGTGACATGCATTTATGGTGAATATCTCAGGTCTTATGGGCCTATAACTCCTCTGTTGAACTAAAGCAGTGAATGTAACAGCAATTATATTGTGTTATCTTTGACCCCTTTACATTCCCTGTATGTTCTGGTGTCAAACACGCAATTAAGTGAACTAAAAAAAAAAAAAATTGTGCAGAAAATTCACTTGGTCCCATTTCAAAATGCAGTTGATCTGAATTTGACTAATCAAGCATTGTTGGCGTCTTCGAGCACATTTTGATGGAATTCTGCAGTCTGCATTCTTTTTTGTGTAAGTATATGTACTGGTCTGCGGGCCGTGCAATATGCGGCCGCACGCCGCATCATGCAACCATATTTTTTCCCACTTGCCGCATGATTACCGCACTTTTCACTATTTGATTATTGTATTTTGGGAGGGGGGGGGATTTTTCAGCGTTTTTATAGAAATTTGGGACTGATTTTTAACTGGGCAGGAAATGTTTATATATGATTACATTTGTATTATTATGTCCATGGAAAGTTGATTAAGAGGAAGACAAAACGTTTTCTGCATCCATTTTGTGTAGGCCTAGAGAAATGAGAGTTGTATTGGACTAAATTAGTTGTTAGATCACTGCGTAATCCGTGAGCAGTGGTCCCACTTGCAGCTGTTCGATGCCTGAAGCCTAACTTTCAGCATGAAGCTATTAAGAGCTCCATGACCTATGGTGACATAATGTATTCTGTACGAGTGCTACAACTACGAATTACATGTATGTTAGATCCAGCCCGCTTCGTCTCATATTGGCTGATGGATGTCATTCATGAGCGCCCATCCCTCAAGACCCACAGTGTCTTCGACTGGTTAGTGATAGATTTTGCTGTTCTCGTCTGGGTCCAGATCTGCTCGCAACATAATGAGTCCCATGACCTATCTGTATACTGCCCTCTCCTTTTTAAAATTTGTTACATCTTTTCAGCTGCAATGCACTATTTTGCCCTCCGCGATTACCCGACCCATCTCTCTGACTTTCTCGTTGTCGATTCACAGTAATGCAGCAAGTGCGATTTTACTTTTCTGATATCGGATCTATTTAGTTTAGCATGCCTATATTTAGGCCTACTCATTAGCGCCACGGACTGAAGGCTGCAGGCTGTCCTGTGCATCAAGTACATATTTACTTGACATACATGTATTTAGTAACAATGAGGTATGTCGAGAAAAGTCACATGACTGAGGATTTTTGTTCACACGGTGATTAAATTTTGTCGAATGATAAGCTTTCAGACATGTCACATTATAAACAAAGTCACGTGTGAGCGATCTTTCCTCAGTCATGTGACCAATCTCGAAATACACCTCATTGACACCGATCACACTTGTACTCAATCCAGTCCTTACATGACATACACGTATTTTAATAGAAATAGGAAAGAAAATTCATCTGCAATAAAATGTACTTTTCCTTTTATTCAACATTCTCAGAATATACTGCAATTAGATATCAATGTGACACATCAATAATCATTTATGCTGACAGTATGGTACAAATAGAAAAGACAGTCATCTACATACATACACTATAAGTCTTTTTTGACAAAAGAGGGGAGAACAACTACACGTAATTGAGACAAAGGTAACCCAACAACTGCATTTAAAGATGAGTGATAATATAATGTGGTTTCTGAACAAAATGCAGACAAATTTGGAAGACAATGTCACAAAAGCAGCAACAATGACTAAGCGAGTAAACCAATAACAAAGCAGATCAAAATAAAAGAGAAAGGGTGATTCCAATATGCTCATGAACTCACTTACATGTATTTTTGGGGATACTAGGTATGAATTTTCACATGTTTGCATCTTAGTTGTTCTTTTAAATGCTCCTATTGAAGAAAACGTCTTTACTTGTAACAGAACAAACAGATGTAGATAACAAAATGCACTGGAATAAGATGAATGTAATACACATGTAGACGTAATGAAAAAAAAAAGTTTCTCTATCCATACCTCATACCCCGCCCCCAACACATCTCGGTGATGGTGGAATCTCTACATTACTTTATTTTCTCGAGTCTTCAACAGCAGAAATCTATATGTAAATATATTCATTCATCTTTCTCTGAGACCACGATACAGTCAAATACACTTCTGTCAATTTCATTGGGGCAATGGAAACTAGATCAATACATCCATACTTCAACAAAGCATTAGGCTGGACTTTATCCAGTCCCACTTAGACACTGCATCAACAGACATGCTTTCGGTGGCACCTCTTTCGTACTTCAATACATGTACAGTAGTCTCCAGATATAAGCACTCCGAATACAAGCACACTCCGCTCATATGCACGCTTTTTACTATATAATTTATATGCATGTATGCACGCTCACTCCGCATACAAGCACGCTTAGCAAGTGAAAACGGTAAGTGAAAAAAAAAAAAATTCAGCTAGCAATATGAGCTATCTCCCTTGTAGGCCTACTATCTGCTACCAAACGATGGTTTCCTTGAGTACAATGGTGTAATATTTTATTGGGAGTAGGAGGATGCAGGAGGCTTGAGTTACCCCACCCACTGGTTTTCGCTACGGCCGTCCGACACTTGATACAACCATTGCCTTGTTAGACCTTGTAATGTATGCATTCCCCCCCCCTGAACAGCCGTGCCTTACACAATGAGTGTGTGTAGTCTGGTGTAGGCTTAGAGTAGAGTCGGGGAACTTCGCCAGGCAGGAGACTATATTTTGAGGTATGAAGTGTAAATTGTTACGTTCTCTGTCTCACTCTGCATATATGCACGCTCCGCATACAAGCAGCTTTTCAGCTCGTCCCGCCACTGTGCTTATATTCGGAGACTACTGTACTAGGTTATGCATATTTTTCTGCCCACTCTCACTCGACACACGATAGTTGTGCCTTTGGTATCAAAGTTTGAAACATGGCATGTCTTCAAAAAATGTTGACTGGCCAAGCAATCAATTTTTAGGACAACATTGAAATTACAATTTATGAGAGGTACATGTATAAAGTGGTATCAGTATCAAACTACGCTACAATTAATTTCATATCCAGTCAATACACAAGGTCAAAACTGTGAAATATTAAGTTACACATCCCCCTTTTTTTTTTAAGACTCTTGAATTCCTGGCCAAAACCCAAACCGACTAAAAGACAAGGCTGCACAAACAAAGTGGATTGTAATTCGTCATGTCATTCTTCTCCCAAATCCTTTCTCTCTCTTTCTCACACAAACACTCTCTTACTATCCCTCTCCTATCACTCTCCTTAATCCTTGTTCAGACATGCATAGTGATCATGCAAATAAATTGGCTGAAACAAATGATGAAATGGATGCATCAACTGTGCCACCCATTTGTAATATTTGATTACTCAGACCACAGTCACAATCCTGAAACCTTAAAAAAACACACAAAAAATCAACTCATCCATGTTATTTTTAGTCCGTAGCACTGAATGATCAGGATATGAAAATACTAATCAATGCATGCACTGTATGCTTGTGTTGAAGTCAACACTGTCATTTTATTATCACAGAATTCAAGTCATCCTTATACTTCTTCTAAGGAAATAAAATCAACTTAGTCAAGGATCAGATCAAGCAATTTTAACTTAAGTGTAATCCACTGTACAAAAAAAGCTGTAGCACATGCTGTTTGGCTGCATTTCTATCACTCCGAGCATAGCTACAACCTGGTACAAGCTAAAAGAACAGAGCAGAGACGGAGCACCAGCTTTTGCAATTAAGTTTTATAAATTTTATTGCTTGAACTGTCGATGAGATTTGTCTCCACATTTCTCTTACATCAATGATTTTATCTTGCATACCATTCATCCTGTCCTCACAACTATGTGTGTTGCTATCAGATCAGAGCTTCCACGCACTAGAGCTAGGAATCTAAGAACTTCATTGTGGCATGAAAATTTCCTTCATGGTACATCAGTACATGTATTGCTTCTTTCTCCTCCAGGCCATACATGTCACAGAGAAACTGGAAGAGAAATAAAATAATGATTGAAACAAAATGAAATATAAAAAAGCACCTGCATCCTGTCCACATTACTACACAGTTTGTTTCTTTTTGCACTACTATCAAATCCTAAGTCACTGCATTTGCAGGTAAACCAACAGAAGGGTATCTTTTAAATCAAGACTTACGGTATTGTAAGTGCTGAAAGAGAACAACAATGAACTTTATTTTGTTTGAATACAATACCTAGGATGCAACAAGATTATCGGATCTGTCATCCACTTTCCATTGAATACAAGATTGAGATTGTGAGCACAAAAAGACAATCCATATGATAAATCTGCAACAAAACCCACAAAAGGCTTATGGATTTGCAAACTACCACATGGATCCATCTGAAATTTGGCACACAAAATTGTTGCATAAAGATCGGTGTTTTTATATACACAAACCCCAAAAAAGCTTATTATCTTTGACGTTATTCTAAAAAGGCAATAATAATTGAATAGTAAACTCGAGAGAGTGTTTGATCCAAATTGTACGTTCCATAGAATGACGCGTTCAAAACACAAACACATTTTGTTTGACTAACATTCAGTTCGATCACCCAAAATACCAACATCAAGATGCACATGCTTGCCATACACTTTAATAAATCGTAGGGCAGTATCGCTTTGACCTAGATCTGTACTTTAAAAATTTCCATTCTGTGTAAACTAGTTGAGTTTGCAAAGGCAGCACACATTACATGCAGCTTTTTTTCGTATAATCTTCTTTGTAGCTGTCTGAATAACAATCTAGCCCAGTGACTGATTGAATCCAGTTTTACTAAGAAAAATCGCCATTCAACAGACATTCAAGAGTTAATAGAGCCCTAAAGGTGATCAAATAAGCCAGTAAAAACATGGTCACTGTTCAGACCCTCTTTTTTCGATCTCCCTTTCCCACCTCTCATTTGTCTGACAGGTCCTGATAGTGTCCACACTACCACTGCCTGTGGACACTCTGTCCTCCCCACCATCCCTATCTTCTCTCATCTAACGTCTCCTAGTCTAGGTCTAGTTTCTGCTTTCACTTTCACTTCACATCTCCCTTAGTGCTATTGCCTGTACTCATAAAAATACACTCTAAAACGGTTATTAAGAAAATGCTTACTTAAAACAAAACTTGCGTTATTAAAAAAGAATCAATTCAAAGTGAAAGTAGGGAAGGAAAACAGTAGTCGAGTTGATTCTGGGCGTATACTACGAAGGGCAAAGGCAAAGCACCACATCTTCCCTATCTATATGCAGTGCTTCTAGATCTACATCTGAAAAAACTTTTTTTCTGCACAGTAAGCAGTGATGTAGAAATCGTTGCTGTCCGACTATTGGACAACACAGTTAGATCTAAATCTATATTTTCCAATATTCTCCCCAAATTCTCGGGAAACCCGAAATCTGACCCATTTTTAAAAAATCATTAAAAAATAACTATGTGACATAATCCATTTCTGTTTTCCGTATCAGACTGTGTTGATTTAGTACTGTCATTGTGTTAAAATGGTTGATATGGAACTAAGTAAAGTGTGTTTATTAACTTTCTGAAATTCGTCTGAAAATGCCAGTCTTCAGTGTATCCAAACTCAAAACAGGCTGTCTTCAGTGTGTTTAAAAAAAAAAAAAAAAAAAAAAAAAGCAGAAAAATAACAAACAAAATGACACAGAGTTACATAACCACACATTTTATATGTATACCTACAACAACAAAAACAACAAAAATGAAGTGGCCTTAAGACATAAGACAGCAGTGCAGACGCACGGTTCTTCAATCAGGGAAGGTAATTCGATAATTAAACTTGCATCCCGGTTTCAATTTAGCCTCTTCAGATATAACAAACTAGCGATAGAACGAAGTGATTTCCATTCCCCGCAAATTTCGTTGTTTTAGAGTTTATTATAAATGCACACACACCAATGTGCTGCAGCTGTGCACATGCTCAGCCTAAGATTACAAGCTCTGTAAGTAAAACATTCCTTCGCTACAGCCTGAGAAGTCTGAATCAGCAGTATGATTAACGGGTTGGTTTTCAATCTCCCTGAAAGTGAAGACATATAAATGGAATTCCATTGACCGGAGGTCTTTTAATGAAACTAAAAAGGGAAAACACACAAATCTTTATTTATTTCCTTGGGTCTGAGGTCTCATTTGAGTTTGAGCTCGTTGGATAGAGGTTTACTATAACAACACATGTATAGTATATACAAACTCAAAATAAAGCACCGATCAATGCATATTAAAAAGAATAAACATTTTGATTTGATGTGTTGTCCTACACTAAACAACGGACTTACTTTAGCGACAGCCTGGCCCAGTCTAAAATGACTATATACTATGACATATTTTAAGAATGCCATTTACACATTGCATTTTCAACAAATAAAAGCATAATGAGTTTCTATACTGGCACACTGAGAAGCATCGAGAAGGAAAAAGGACAACTAGTCTATAGATGAAATACTCTACTTTTATCACTATGCATCATACATTACAGAAGACAATGTTGGATTTTTTAAAAAGATATTAAATAGTAGAAATTAGACTGATCAGTATGGGTTTTAATTTTCATGTAAAAACAGTAGAACCCTCTGAATTTGTATGCACTTTAATTAGTACAGTTAATAAAATGTATGCTCTGTTTTATTTCAAATATATTCATAAGACTTGTTCATGTTTCGGGAAATCAGCATGAGTTTGACCGTTTGTACAAGAAAAATGATTGACTCCTGATATCACACTCACCTTGATAACACAACCTTCTGAGTTTGGTCCCAAGGGTGGATGTGTTATCAGGTCCACCGCATTTGGCAGACCTATTTCTAAATCTTAATACAAGTATTCAAGATTTATAAAATTTAAGATCAAACATGAGAATAAAAAGTATTCAATTTTGAGAAAATGGCTATCAAAGTGGTGTTTTAATTTTATATTCAAAATGCTTCAAAAGCCCTCAGATTGCACCTTTTTTTCTATAAATGATTGGATCAAAGTGGGAACGTTGAACTAGAATAATCCAATAGATCTAAAGATTTCAAATGTTGACCTTGATTCGATTTTTATCACCAACAACATCCCACTTTAACTTCAATTCTATAATGCTTTGAGAATAGTACCATTATATTTATTATACAACTTTCTCTTAGATGCATCATACAAAGGTACTGAGCAGAAGACAAAACAGGGAAAAGAGAGGCCGAAATTGAACATGCAAAACATGAAAATATAATTCCTTTAAAACAGGCGGAAGGAAAAAAAAAAATGGTCTTTTGATTATTACATTCTCTGTGAAAAGCCAGCAAGGTCAGTTTTCCTATTCAGACACTGAGATATGTCAATATGCTGGTCACAATCTGTACACTTTTATCTGGAGGACTTACTTGCACTCTTTTTCTCGTTACCGAAACATCAACATGTTTACCAGCAATGCCTGAAAGAGAGCAGCAAGTTTTACATTAGCACTGACAGTCACTGAATAAATGTTCACAGCAAATCATTCACAGGCTCATCTGAAAATGAAATATATCACAACAACGCTATATCCTCTTCAAAAATCAAACCTGCATTGATCTTACAGACTAATGTAATATATAACAGTAGAACCCATGAGAAGTCAGCTCGCTTAAATTAAGTTCTCGATTAAAGTCAACCTTTGCGTGGGGGGGGGGGGGGGGGGGGGGGGGGGGGGGGGGGGGGGGGGGGGG
>JBCEWB010777686.1:0-16529 GCA_039654565.1 Peronia peronii | reverse complement strand
TATCTATCTATCTATCTATCTATCTATCTATCTATCTATCTATCTATCTATCTATCTATCTATCTATCTATCTGTTATCACATTCTCTCTTCTTTTTGTCTCATGTATAAATGCGTATTTCTTTCTCCTTCCTCTCACTGCCCATCTTGTCGTCCATTCTTCCTTTATTCGCTCTGTTCAACACAGATTCCTCTACCATGCTTGTACCCTTTTGTCAGTGTATCAGTTCCCACTTTCTTTCTCCTGCCATTTCCAGTTCAATTTCGGAAAAGTTAGAGCTTGTATATGGAGTAAAATTAACTCATTTCTGTGTCTATCTATCAAATTATCAATCGAGTTTTCCGTCCAACCGCCTGTTTCTCTATGCGAATGTTTTTGCCTGTTTCCAGTCTGTTATCTTACCTAACGTACCTTCATCTCTTTCTCTCAGTCTGTTGCTTTTTGTTTCTGTTTAATCCTACTCGCTTTCAGCAACCTATTTTCCGCTCGCTGCCCCATTCACTAACGTTATCTGAAACACAAGCAAGCTGCCAAAATGCGAAGCTCCAGCGGAGATTGTATATTTCACTCTCTTTCCTTTATTTTTCATTCTGAGTCAAAGAGCTCTGGAAGAGAAAAATCACAGCACTCCGTGGTTTTAACACCTCGGGCATAAAACACAATAACTCGAGATCGACTGCACGAAATATAATTATTTTGCCTTAGTCTCTGTAAGTAGTAAATCAAGGAATACACATGTATTTGAAAGGATAATTAAACTCTGCCCTTTCCCCCCCAGTTTCTCCTCCTGGCAAAGGCTAATCTTACCTGGAGTATATAACTTTATATAAAAAGAAAAAAGCAATTGGGAGAGGGTATGGGGGTTAGGAGCCGCTACGTGAGTCACAAGGTGAGATATGAACTTCAGTCTGGAGAGCTGGGAGAGAAAGATCAGCCATAAATTTGAAATAAACCCGATTAATTGTTATCTTTCTATCTGGAAAGCAGCTTAAACTAAAAATAAAAACAGAAAAGAAAGAACATAAATGTGGTTCATGGAGCCCAATAGAAATGAGGTCAAATTTCTTTAAAGCTCTAGCTCTCAACGTGAATTGAGCACTAATTAAAACACAGTCTGTGTAGAAATTTGGTTGTATTTGTTGTTATTGTTGATTTTGATAAATCGAATTTATTTGGTAAAAACGGAACTTGGTGTATCTGTATTACGTTCTCATTTCTTCGTTATTTTTTCCAGAGAACTCCTGCGACGGTCTACATCAGTTACAACTTTGATATATCAGATGTAGGCTCTCTTTTTAATGGTTATGTCTTCAGTGAGTCAATCATTTCTCAGAACTGGTTATTGTTTGGGAATACTGCAGATGAAAATGATTACATGTGACACTCCCTCTTCATTCTGTCTCTCCAGCTTCTTCTTTTCTTTTCCTCGCTTTTCAGTTGAAAGCAGGTAATGTCTCTCATACTGCGGATACCATATTTCAACGAAAGATTTGGGAGAAGAAGAAGTGTGGAAAGGAAAAAAACAAAGGAGGACAATATGTTCATATGCGTGCAGTGTAACAAACGTCCAATAACACATAAATGGATTTTTTTAAAAGTTCTGCTCATCGCTCTTGCTTTATCTTTTCATCTTTTTATTAAATTCGTATATAATACAGTCTGAAATGTCCACGCAAGTTGCGTTATCATTATGACTGAAAATATTCTCAGTTCTTATCAAAACCCTCAGTTTCTTCCACAAAACAATATTAATATGTAACAGGAGACTGGGTTGAATATACTACATAAAAGCGAACGTCTTTTATTGGTTTGGGTTTTTTTTCCCCAGTTACTTCAATTTCTTCTGTCTGATACCGCTCTATCGATATTTAAGCCGACGGAGGAAAGTTTTATCATGGAGCTCAGCTTGAGAAGCTGTCAAAATGTCTAAGGCAGTGAGTAGACAATACAATATCTTGGAACTAGACTAATAAACTGAAGTTTTAGTTTTCAGAATAGTGTATTTTGATGGAAGAACGAAAAAAACAGTTTAACACTTTCAAGTATATTTCTCAAAAAATCCCAGTTTTAGTCAAGATCAAGTTTTATTAGGTCTTTCAGCCCCGTTAAATGGGGCTATCTCAACCGTAATAACAGTTTAGTCAGAACATTTTGTTGAAAAAACAATGGAGATATATCTGCCCCGATTTAGCCAGGGCATGAGTTCTAATGTGTGATCTCAAGTGCTCTGTGAAAGTGTTTGCTGGGTGCCGATCTGTGAAGCGATAGTCAACAAGGCCCTCTTCAAATATCGTCCTCAGATCTGCATTATCTGAATTAAATATGGCCTCACAAAGGGCGAATCACTCTTTCAAATTTTCCAAACGGCAGGGGGAGTTAACCTTATTTCCGGTGAACATGTCCCGGGTAATGTTTCAATTAAACGGCAGTGGGAACACGTCCAAGAGCTTCTGCTGGGCTTTTAAAGACATTGGCGCATCCTCTCTCTTAATGATGGCCTCTGTGTCTCTACGTTTTAAATATTCAGAGGGTTGAAGGCAGGCTCAGCGGCGGAGCAGGTGTGGGGGTGCTCGGCTGTGTGATAAAGTGGCTTTAAACCCTGGGTTCTCTTTCAACTTCGCCTTGTCAGACTGACAGCTGGGTTAGCCAGTTCACGCCTCTCGTCCCAGCCTGCCAATTTTACATTCTCTTTCTCTTTTCCTTTTTTTTTTTTCTTGTTCATTCATATTTTTTTCTTCGCATTCATAAACACACATATCCACATACTCGACTCACAAGGTGAAGATGGAATGAGAGAAGAGGTGACAGGGAAAGAAACATCAGACAAGAGAAAAGAAAAAAGAAGGGAAAGTTAAAAACAAACGAAAAGCAGAGAGACGCTTTATGTTCAGAGACAATTTATATTGTTATAAACACAGTTATAGCTTTATTGAGAACCTAACTGTCTATGACCTCGATCTTGTTGATGCCGGGGAAATAAGAGAATGCTATGGGCCCACGGAGTGCTAAGTTATGGACAGTCTATCGAGATTTTCTTTTTCTAATCTTTGTCATATCTTTTCTTTGATATTCACTGCGATTCAAATGTGGACAAATTGTCCGTATACATACTTGAAGAAGCTTTGTTTCGGGAAAGAAAGCCAGAGAATTAATGGTGCCTGTCCAGCGGGTTACTGGGTACATTTCTCTCGATAGATTTATCTCACACACAGACACACCCTATTCCGTTGATCTCCGCGTCTCTCAGAGAACTTTAACCTTGGCACCGAAATGAAAACACCAGAACTGAGATATAAATTGTGTCTGCCGGTGTCTTTAATTGCTGTCACCTCTTCCATACTTCACTGGCTGAAGAGCGAACTCTGTGACAAAGAGACTCCACCAGCTCCTGTTAGCCAGACGAATCTATTAAAAAAAGCGGCTTTTTAAAAATATCATGTATAGTTTATGAGAATTTGCTTTCAGAATGTAAGACTGTTATAAGTTTTTCGAGACAAATGAGTGGCTGGGAATATGATGTGTGGAGTCTGGAGACAAAATGGGATTTTCTTATCGTGATTTAGCCTGTAACTGACACAGTTATGTTAGATATAAAAAGTAGACATCTTTTGATGTTTTATGGACTTGTTTTTCTTCTCCACGGTTGTGTGAAGCCGAGAATGAAAATGTCGAGGCCGATGCTTCATAGTCCATTAACGTCAATATCCTGGTAACTGTATTAACCTGTTATCCGAGGCTTGATTACCTCATTCCTTTCTCATGGCTGAAGACATGATTGTTTTAATGTGCCTCATTTTTTAAAAGCTCTCTTTCTCGTCGACAAATGAACCAGGATAGTCGGTTTAACGCAAAGCTTGTCTCTCTAAGTAAATGGGACTAGTAAACAAGTAACAGCGATTGAATATTGCTAATTGCACCAGTATTGTATGCTGAAGGAAACTGGGTACAACCCAGAGTCTGGAAAAGATCAATTCTATGGTAATAATCTAGTTAATTGACCATGGGAGAATTAGACTAGAAAATATTTCCAAAAGTAAATCACTGGGGAAAGTAACTTGATCAGCGATGACATTTAATGAGGGTTCCATGTCAGGGACCATGAAATCTGTTCATAAAGTGGGCATTTCCTTCTTCTCGTCAATCATAAGATTTGTTCCCCGATTTCGTCGCTGTCTGATGGTGGTGATTTTCATTTTCTCTTTAGTGAATGCTTTTCCACGGAATGTAAATGGCTTTCTCTCTTTCTGTCTTTCTTTCTTTCTTTCTCTCGCTCTCTGTCTGTCTGTCTGTCTCTCTCTCTCTCTCTGTCTGTCTCTCTCTCTCTTGCATGAAGTAAAATTTCAGGTCAGTGGGAGTCCAGGACAAAGAAATCCCCTGTAAAGGCACACGCCGTTCTAATAGAAAGGAAGTTTTTCTTGCACTCCATATGGTTAATGTGATGCATTTCGGGAGAATCAAAATGAAATTTGCGATGTGACTGGATTTTTGTTTATTTATTTGTTCTGTTTTGTTGTTGTTGTTGTTGTAGTTATTGTCCTTATTACAACCAACCTAATTATTTTTCCGGTCGAGATCCGCTTTGATTTACCTGGTGAATTATACTTTGGAAAGGGTTCTCTAGGATATATAGAATCTAGAAAGAAAGCAAGAGAGGGGGGAGGGGGGGAGGGGGAGAAAAGACAGTGAAAAGAAACAAGGCATACGAAAGAATACAAGGACATAAGGATAAGTCAACATCAGAACGACTTCTGTGAGTTGATCAGGTTGATGAAAGTTTCCAAGGCAGAGACCACAGATCAAACATGTCTTAAGTCCGGCCGCGGACCGAATGCGGCCCGTGTGCAAATTTCATCCGACTCGCAGCCTCGTCGCATTAAATCAGTTCAGATATGGATTTTTTTCAGTAGGACTATTTACTGCAGTCGAGATCTCACATTGTCATCCTTCACATTGGTGCAGGCAAGTTATTCTTAGATGTCATTTTCAATACAAAGTTCATAAATAGTTCATTTTCATTGATTGTTTTAATATGTATGGTTTAAAGAGAATGTGAAGCTGGATGTTCGGCGCCGCCACACATTTTCATCTCATAAAATCTGTCCCTCTTCTCAAAAAGTTTGGACACCCGGCTATAAATGTACAGATTAGTACAGATTTAGATCAGGCATTGTTGTGCTGTAATCCAAGCTCATACTCAGGGCCATTTACTTCATAATTCTATTCATGGCTGTCGATTTCGTTCTTGTTATTAAACTGTCAACTACTGTATACCTCTCAACCTCTTAAATCATTTCTATAGCTATTTACTTGTTTCTTTCCCTGTCTGATTTCATTTCTAACTTCATCTTCTTTCTGTCACCAATTTCAAATTTCTTTAAAAATTGATCTCAAACTCTCTCATGTTTTCTGTGTTAATTCTGTCCTAGACTGTTTCACAGAAGATTGCAGAGGTAATTTATCCCTGTCCATATAGTTCACATCACGTTCAACTTGGCTCGGTCAGGCAATGTTTTCCCTCTGTGAGCCGTTGAACTTGCAGGTGACTACAATGCTCAAAGGACTTGCTCTGTAGATCAACAACGCACATTTATCACCAGTATTTCTCAGCTTTCCCTCTCGTCCTCCCCCTCCCCCTCTTTCTCTCCTTCTTCCTTTCTCTCTTTCTTTCTTTCTCTCTCTCTCTCTCTCAGTGTTCATTCCGTCAATTTCTTTTCACCACTTCTTTATTTCATTGTTATTTTGTTTATTGTTGTAGCTTTCCCCAGCTCCCACTACGTTATTTTCTTCCGAACAAGACAAAACAAAGAAAGGATTGGATATTCGAGAGATATTCCACTCCACATTATCACAAACTCTTTTGTTGGAGCAACTCCATTATCTAAATGGTTGGAGAGAATGGGACGAGTTTCCTTTCATTATGACATTTAATACAGGTATCACCCAAGGTAGTGCCGGTAGGAAAGTTTTTTTTTTTTTCTTCCTCAACTTCTTTCATGATTTTTTTCCATTCATAAAACAATGACGCACTTAAAACCACCGCTTTCTTGAGGCAGCGGCGCTAAATCTGATGGCTTGGGTGGCACTGCAGGCAACTCTGAGCTCCAGAACAGCCTTCTGTCACGCACGTATGACTCACAGGGAACAACTGTCTGCAAGTGGTAGTTGAGCTCTGACAACCGTGAATGCACCTTCGCCTCGTTACAGCTACCCAGTCTTGTTAACGATCTTCACAAGGAGAAGGAACGTCGTTATACTGGGCATTTTTTTTTTCAGAGACGTATAATTAACGGCAAACTTTTCTTTACCACATTTCCAGATTTTCGATCCAGAGGACACGGAAGTACATGGCAGCGTCATGATATACAGTCTGTTGATCGGAAACTCGCCTGTACTCAAAGAGATTACTAGATATAATTATGGTTTAATTTATGGGATCTATTTTCAGAATCTGTGTCAGTGCACTGCGGAATAAAATAACACAATGTTAGCCCTTGAATCGAAAGCCACTCCATTTAAAGACTTATTTTTGGCTCCATATAATGTTATTTATGATAACGCACGACATAAAATTGAAAGCAAATTAAAGACTTGTACTTACTGATCATCACTTCATCATTTATCTGAAATATGTACAATGCAAAGTATTTAAACGGATGGCAATATCGGACATTAATATATAGTTAGACAGCCAGTTTTTAATACCGAAAACACACTTTTGTTACAATTCTCTTTTACAAAACTTTTCTTATAAACTACCATAACGTATATGTGGGCATATTAAAGCCGCCATTAAGATATCCATATGTTTTGACTTTCTTATCTTCCTCCTTCTTGGGCCCAGTTCTTCTACATAGACTTTTTTCTTCTTTTTTAATATGTATAATTTACTGTTTCCACTCTGTCATTCCCAATACCTATGTGAAAGATCAAATGGTTAGGTGCGTTTTTTTTTTTTTTTTTAGTGGCATTCTTGTGATGAACATTTCATTTGAGCTGCTGCTGGCCTGGTCTGACTCTCCCATGTTCCTGCGGTGATGACCTGATTTAGACCACCCCTGGCCGATTCCCATGGCTCGAGTGGTCTTCAACCTGCTCTACAAACCATTGAGAACTGACATGGTAAACAGTCTGCGAATCCGACCGGTTTGTAAATTGTTCTTGATAGTGGGCCACCCAGCATGAGAACATGTGAATGTATCCGTGAATGGGGCAGTATATCAGTCATCACGTCAGTGAAGAAGCTCTGATGCTGGTGCTCTGAGTCGACTTGCCGGGTTGGAAAATTGTTATTTTGGGCAGCTTTCCTGTCATAAATTGTGCAGGCGATCGTGATGTTGGTTGTCGACCTTTGGGAAGTTTATCTGTAACTACGACTGTCTGTCTGTCTCTTTCTCCCTCGCTCTCTCACACACACAAACACGCACATATTCTTTCTCTCCTTTGTTAACGTTCCTGTCTTTTTAGATCTAAAGACTACCTCAGCATGGCTGACATCGCCACCAGATACTGCAGAGGGATTCCATGAATGATTTGCGGGCAACAGTGATGAAGTCCTATGGTGTCTATATAATTGGAGCGAGGGAAAAAGAAGTTACAAGTTTATCATCAAATGTTTATCGTTGGTCTTACATTTAGGTAGATTTTTCCGTCTCAGCAACCTTCATCTGGATATTTGCACATTAGGAAATGCCAAACTCACACGTATTCCTACAGTCACAAACGCCCTCATGTATATTGAAGACATGCATATACTCAGTTAACACAGCAGTGCCACCCGAGAAATAAATTCACTTACAGGTTTCAAAAGAGTCATCTGCATAAAGAGACAGCAGACCAATGGCAACAACTTTATATCTTTTGTGCTAAAACAGCTGTACAGTTCGTATTCACAAGTCTCTATATTGACTACATAACGCTCCTTATGCTAGAAGGTTTACTCTATAGTGCAATTCGTATCTTTCCTGTATTGAAATATGCATCTGTATCATATGTTTTGTCCTTAACAGTCACATAACTCATGGAGTCATATTATTGCTTTCATTCACTGAGCCAGTCTTACAACGCCCAAATCTGTAAGTCTGAAAGAAAAAAATCATTTTTTGACGTGACTTTTGCACAGACAGGTTTACATTTTGAACTGTCTAAAATGATGACTTTGAAACGATTCTTTTGAAAGGTTAGATGCAGGGCAAACAAGACCGATGTAGATCAAGAATGGCTTTATTAAAACCTAAATCATTGAACGGGTAAGAAATAGGCTTAGTAACCTGGACTTCCTGAAAAAGAGGGGAATGGAGGAAAATCCACGCAGATCTTTTTCTTGAAGAAGGACTTTGACCTGATATTTAACCTCAGAACTCCATGTCAAACTTTTCAAATTGGAATATATGGTATCTTCTTTATGAGATAGAGCCAAGGAAGATATATGTATAAATACACCATCTCTCTTTGAATTTCAAGACTAGCACAAATTTGAAATAATTTGATTATTAGAATATGTATGCTGAAGTTTTAAATTTAAATTTAACAATTCTTTTGGTCAATTACCAATCTCCTTATCCGGATTTAATAAAGACTCATTCTTAACATATCTATGAACTCATTGAAGAGATCGTCTTTGTCACAAGAGGCAAAAAAGTAAAAACAGATTAGGCCCTGAATTTTTAGTAGCGGCTCAAAGAAATCTTGTCCGCCCACTCTGCCATGTGAATCATATTAAATTCAGAAGGTATTCAGGTGTGAATTGCAAAATTGACACGCGGGAATAAAAAGGGAGACACTTCAAAGGAAGCACGAAGGGCTACCAGGAGTTAATATAATGCCCTCGAGCTCAGTCCTTACATATGTTTGCGAAGATATTGTTCCTCGTTTATTGTAAGATTTTCATACTATTAAAAAAAAAAAAAAGCACCGTAGGCGACGGCTGAATTGGAAATCACACAGGTAAAAAAAAAATTAAAAATTCAGGTATTTGTGTTATTTCTCCATTAGATCTTCGTCATTCACAACTAAAATTTAAAAAAGAAAAGAAGCAAAATTTCAGCTTCAAAAGGGTTTATCACTTCCTCAGATTTGTTTTCTCCCACTCTCTCTTTCTCTCTCTTTGTCTCTTTCTTCTTGGTGTTTGTATCTTTTCCAGTGTCATGGATTAAATAGACAGATAATTCAGCTTGTGCTAAAGAAAGATGCGAGTTAAATTTGCAATCTATTTCTCTGCCGTCTATCCGTGATTCCATATATCTAATCATGCATTTGTCTATTTGGCTGTCACTGTGCCCCCCGCCCCCCCCCCCCAATTCGTCCGTCTGTCTATCTGTACATCTGTCTTCTATTTATCTTTCTGTTTACCTATCTTTGATTTTCTCTCTTTCTTCATCTTTCTCTCCCAGAAAATATACACTTCGTATTTTTAACGTGATAACAACAGTACCACCACTGGCCTGATAAAAAGCATTGCCCAGAAAACTCTGAGATAAATGCCAAGAATATTTCCTGTGGCAGATCATATTGATAAAGACATGCTTTATTGCCATAGCCTGTCACTTCTGTCGGTCTGATTGTAATAGGAAAAAAAAAAAGAAAAGAAAAAAGAAAAAACATAGAAATAAGAAAAGGAAACGATCCTGAATAACAATAAACAACTGTTATTATTTGAGGCGAAGAAATACCAAGAGCCGGGAGCTGCATTTAAAAGCATCACTGAAAGGAGCGGTCGTCACCTCGGGCAGTGCATAAATCTTTCCTGACAACTTTGAAATGGGCGACAATAAACGGCCGCGGATTGGTTAATCCTCAATTGGGCTATTAGAGATCATGGGCACGCGTCACGTATTCTCGCATGGGGCATTAATGCGCGACCCTTAATGCCGAATCGTTTGACAAAACTCTTAAACTGATTTAATCCCGTTAATTTCCGGAGCATGGCTAGCTTCTTGTTGGAGGGCCCAGCAGCTTAAATGGCGATCAGTTTTAATCAACAGTTTCTGTAAATCATTTTCCCGTGTGGAATAAAATGACATTAACAGTTAGGTTTTAGCAATGGCAGGTCAGATTTGCGATTACAGAAACTTGACTGGTCATGAAAATTCATTCATCAATATAGTTGATTCCACAGAGAGAATGTCCTAACCTTACGGTATTTTAAATGCAAATGATATATGTTTTACCAAGAAAAAGAAAACGAAAATTAATACCACCTCAAGCGAGTTGTAAATCATGCACTTGTGTCGCTGTTGTTCACTATTTTTGTTTAAAACATATTTTACATTCATTTTGTGGTGAAGAAAGAGGCCAGGAGAGAGTAAAAGTGTTATAACAAAGACATTTTTAGTTTTTGTTTATTTATTTGTTCATGTTATTTATATTTTGTTTATTTATTTATATATTCATTATTACTTATTTAGGCCTCTTCATTAATTACTTTTCTGAATTTTTAATTTTCGAACTCATAATTTAAATGAGACACATTTCCTAAGCGCTGGAGGTTTGTTTGTTTCTTGGCAAGTTTATCGAAAAAACTCACAGAGTCCCGAGTCGGGCACACAGTGTGAAGAAAAAAAAAAAAAGAAAGAAGAGAGACGGGCAAAAATAGGTTGTATATGGCGAGAGGGAAAAAAAGAGCAAAAATGCGTTATTTCCATTCTTCTTCTTTTTTTTTTTTCATACTGACACTTTCGTTCATTAACAGAGACACCCACTCATACACACACATTGTAGAAGAGCAAACATCATCTGCATCGCGATACATTCACTCAGTTGTCTTGTTTACCAAACGGGCATTCTGTCGTGGGCAGACAAAATGATGGATCACCGTTTGATATTAGCGCGAGCACAACTATCAGTGGTTCATCCACTGAGCGCAGATGATGCACACATTTGTGCCCGGTCGTATTTGATATTTGCACCAATGCTAGTATTCCCTGTTTGCACCCTGACAGTCGGAGGAGATAGAATGGAATTGCAAGAGAAAAAAAAAATATCAAACTAATAAATAATTTCATCTGGAACTATCTGGAAGAAGATTAAATACGAACAAACATCTGCACACATATGCAAACTTGGGAGGAGAGGGACAGAGAATGTCATATGATTAAAGTTTTCTCAATGTGTTTGATTGATGAGCAGAGGTCATATCCATCTTTGAGGCTAGAAATGCATGCCTGTTTACACATTATGATTTATACGAAAATGAATGAAATACACGTTTGAAAAACAAAATTACAGCCAAGTCGAGAAAAGCTATATTTTGCATACAGATAGAATATATTTAAATTACCGGGCACATACTTGTTCAAGAAACGAAACGGTGACAAGCATGCATTTACATGACATATTGAATAAGTTATAGTGCTTTCCAAGATTCCCAATACAGTCAGATCCCTTTTCAAGAACTGAAAACTCATTTCATTGTTGTCTTTTTATTATTTTTGTCCCAAACCATTTGATGGAAAGCTGTCATCTTTTTCCGGAGGAAAGGTCAGGTTACGGGAAGTTTAACTGCCAGATTCATTTCTAAGAACAAGATGAAAATGTTCGTCAATGTCAGCCTCGCTCATTGGCATTATCATGCTCATAAATCCCGTCATAATCAAAAAGTTTAAGAGGCATTTTTTAAAAATATGAAAACACGCACACACACACACAATAGGAAAGACATCGATTGCCTTTCTTGACTTCTAGTTCAGCCGAAGGAGCATTTTATAATTTATTGCACGTATAAATTACGCATCTCAACATTTACGGGGCTTTCTGTTGTTGTTATGACTATTGTTGATGTTTTTCTCTCATTCTGGAAATTTAACGCAAGGGTAATCGGGTATTGGTTGATTTATTAATTTTGATTTTTTAAAATATATTTATTCATCTATTTTTTTAATTGTGATTTATTGTTTCTATAAAATTGTTGTCAAAAGCAGTTCCTGAAAAGAATGCAATATACATTCGTGTATTGAGAAATTCATACAATCCTCGAAGTTTGAAATGTTATATTTTCGAACGAAAGAAAGAAAGAACGACGAAAAGAAAGAAGAAAGGAAAGACGGAAAGAAAAAAACAGGAAGGAAAGAAAGGTGGAGAGAAGGACGGAAAAAAGATAGTAAGAAAGAAGGAAAGAAACAAAGACAGACAAAAAGAAAGAAAGAGAACACATCAGACTATACTGAGTCTCATAAGACACTAAGAAAAGATCAAGACCCACCCAACACTTTTCCCCATCCCTTGTCTCACTGGGCTCATTGTTTGCCACTAACGCGAGCTCCTAACTGCTCAAATCGAAATGAAAAGAGAGAGAGAGAGAAAGAGGGGGAAGAGAGAGAGAGAGAGAGAGAGAGAAAGAACTGCCAACATGTCGTGACCTCATTTGAACAAGCATGAGCAAGGACGTCTGGGAAAGTAGGCCGGAAGTGATTAAACCTGACAGTCATGGCAGTAGAGTATTTTCGCATTGCTCAAACCTCTTCCTCCCTCCCTCTCTGTAGTTTTCTCTCTCGTTACTGCTGTGTTCCAGAAGCCAATGAAACTTCAATTATTCTCTCATTGACCCTAGGCTATGCTCTGCCCTTGTTTCAGTTACTATTCTCTCCGATCCTCTCTGACACAGTAGTAATTCTGCTGCGGGGCAGACAACCACTTCATGAGATCTACTTTTTTTTCTGGCTTGTCATTACTCGTATTTCCCTTGTAGCCGTTGTCATTCTTTGCAGTAATGTCTCCTCTCCCCTCGACTGCCATTTTTCTAATCCAAGAACTAGTTCAGTGATGTTCCTCTACATTCTTCTCCCCCCCCCCTCCTCCAAATACAATGGCAACACAGTACAGACAGTAATTTTTAGGCCTAAGCGATGAGGGGCTTCGGTTCTGACATGCTCAGATTAATTCCTTTGTAGCACTTGAAAAAGTTGTCTCAGGTTCCGTGTGATAAAATGGAATTTCGAGAGGAGCTATAATTGTATACCATCAATCTGTCATATCAGAGATGTAAGTTTCATTATCGTCCCTCTCCATTTTTTTTCCTTTCCGGCAGCCGTGAGTGACCATTCAGATGACCATAATCGTGAGATTTTCTGAAATGTAGCTTAGTCGATAATATCTCCAAAGTGGTATATAAACAAACATCAAAGGGTGTGTGTGTGAAGCAATGGGATATACAAATATTTTCTTCACAAGTATAAACAGTTATAATAGTCACACTGCGCCAAACTGGGGCAGAGATATACAGTGCAGTAAAGTGTTTAAAACCTCTTGGTCTTCTCCCAACTGAGCGAGGTTTCATTCCTACTTTATTTGATTTATCCTCTATATAGTCCCTTTGCTCGAGCTGGCCTTCACCTGTCTACCATCTTCACTTTTCAAGCCCGTTGAAAGCCCAACAGAAAGTGAGATGACCCCTGACATACCTTAGCACACCTTGACCACATGCCTGACCTGATGGCTGGCCGCCAGAACAGAACTGACCACTCTTCGCCAGCCACGGACTCCCGGAGTTTATCGAGTTAGTACATTTTAGGCCGGCATACCACAGCATTTGGCGCTAAATTCTACACCTCTGAAAGCTATTTACTGAGATAGACGGTCTGGTCTGTAGCAGTTCATTACGAGATTGTGCTTCCCGGGGTGCCGCTGAAGGATATCCGAATCGGCGAGTAAGATGGCTTGTGCAGAGATCTTTTTGAAGTCGAATGAGAAACAATTTCAGTATTTCTGCAAGTTATGAGCAGATAGAATGGTATGACTGATGATCCTGGTTTGCGAAATTGGAAAGCTGTTCAGGAAATTCTGAAGGTTACAGAGAAAAGTGTGATGTGAACAAAGACAGACCTATGCTTTATAAATATTTAAATACAACAAATTCCAAAACAATATGCAAAATATACTGAATTTATTATGATCTAAGTGTTAGCCACATATCGACAAACTAGTTGGAATGTGTATCAAGTCTGTAAAATAGTTTCCGAGATTCCTTTCCTCAGAACAATGTGAGAATTCTGTTAGCGCTTACCAGCCTGTTCTGTTAAGACCGCATTTGCGTGATTTTTTTCTTTTCTTTTCTTTTCTTTTTTTTTTTTTTTGTTTAAAGTCTTAATTAATCTCTTTTTCCTTGCCGATATCAACGGATAAATTCAGATTAATAATGGGAACGAGCTGTTTGACTTGAGATAGGAGATCAGCATTGAGGCCATTCACCTCAGAGATCGTTGTGCTTTCTACGGCCTTACAACTTTGGTTATAACGTTATCGTCTTCAATCAGCATAGCAAAGTAGGCAGTAGAGATAGAATCCAGCTATTCCATGGTGAGGCCTTGCATTGACGTTCAACAGTAACAAAGTCTGGCGATGAATAGGCGATACCCTTGTTCTCTCAATCCCTGACCCAAGTGTAAAACCTGATCCCACAGACTAGATATGCGCGGCACGTGTATTTCAAAGTCTAGCTACTGTTTGTTAATTGTTTTACAAGACTGCTCATGTCGAATTTGCGGAGCGGTTTACATGAGTCGAGAAAGCAATTATAGATGGGATTAAAGATAAAAAACTGTTAGTCCAGGTATTTTGAACGCCCGTTCGTGTTATTAGAGAGAGTGGAGAGAAACACGATAGGCGCAAAGCACTCACTCTTATTCAGTATTATGGATGCTGTTTAGATCTAGCTGTCCAACATATTATTGCTGCCCATAATACATAACGTTAATCTTTGTTCCTTCATCCTCAACGAGATAGAGAACTGAGTAATTTAATTTATGAGAATAAATTCTGAGAATAAATAACTGATTCCTTATTTTCACTCACTCACTTCCCATGTCGCAGCATACATTTTACAAACAATAAATGTTGTTCAAAGAGCGTGTCGGATACAGAATTGGTTCAATCAGATGCTGCAAGCAAAGTATAGGTGGTTGCTCAACATGAACAAACTGTGTAATCCTTCAGTCACTTATTCAGTCTTGTTTAACACCAGCTCCCGAGATCTTTTCTTTCTTTCTTTCTTTCTTTTTTCTCTTTTTTCTTTCTGTCTTTTTCTGTCTTTTTTTCTTTTATCTTTATTTGTTTCCTTATTTCTTTCTTTCTCTCTCTTCATTTCTTTCTTTCTTCTTTCTTGCTTTTTTCTTTCTTCATGTCCTCCCATCTTTCTATTTTAATATCTTTCTCTCTCTTTTAGCCATGGCTGCCATCCTTTCCCCTTCTATTTCTACGACCTTAATATCTTCTCTCTCTCTCTCTTTCTCTAACGCACAACACACACATACAATACAGACACACACGACAAACAAACACACTCGCGCACAAACACTCCAAGTGTACAATTATCAGCAATCAGAGAGCTCAGATCCAGAGTTAAGCCTAGCTGCAGTCAGCACTCATCTCCCTCCACAATTACTCGTTAGGACTGTAGCCAGCGAGGAATTGCGGCAAAATCTAGGGGGATAAAGTTCCAAATCTTCCATAGCTAAGCAGGCAAATTGAAGATTTACTAGTGAGAAAACAATCACTCTCTCGGAAATGCCAAGTTCCGGGGAGATATCCAAGATCGTGAAAATCACTTCTACCCCCTCCCCTCCCCCTCTCCCCCACCCCTCCCCCCTTCCTCAACTTTTCACCGGCAGTGCACAACAAAAGCTAAGCAGAAGCTAGAACAATAATAACAACAACTACATTAGTTGCAACAACAACAACAACAACAACAACAACAACAACAACAACAACAACAACAACAACAACAACAACAAAATAGCAGTAAGAGTAACACATCAGCAATAACAAGAGCAATAATAATAACAACACCAACAACAATAACAACAAGAAACAACAATATTCACTGAGAACAACAATAGCAACAATGACTACAACAACAATTATAACAACTACAAAGCCTATACGTCATCTATCCCCCCCCCCCCCTTTCCCTCTCTCTCTCTCATAGACACACACACACACACACACACATTTTCAGACTAACACTGTGATAACTGATGATGCAGGCACTGGTGAGTTATTGATGAACTCACATTAAAACCGAAAAATCTTCCGTAATTCTCCCAATTTCCCCAGGTCACAAATCTAAGAGAAAGGAGATGGGGAGGACTACGATTGCAGTGATCTCTGTATGGTCTGCAATGAAACGTCTGATCATCTCATTCCACACACTAGATAACAACAGAGCATAGTTTCTTGTTTTGTGTGTGTGTTTGTATGTTTTTTTTCATCCCTCTGTCTCTCTAAACCTATCTCTTTTTCTCCATCTCTTTTTTTTCTTCTGTATGTCAGCCTGCATTCTGTCTGCCGCCTGTCTGTCTGCCTACCTGCCCGTCTGTCTGTTTATCTCTGTATGCTTCCTGCCGCCTGCATATCTGCCTGTCTGTCTGTCTGTCTGTCTGTCTGTTTGTTTGCCTGCCTGTCTGTCTGTCCATACTGCATGCCGCCTGACTTCCTATCTGTTGTCTGTCTGTCTGTCTCTCCCTTGTCTATCTATCTATCTATCTATCTATCTATCTATCTATCTATCTATCTATCTATCTATCTATCTATCTATCTAT